>UELX01003445.1:0-23307 GCA_900480035.1 Eupelmus urozonus | reverse complement strand
TCTTGTTCGGGCAGTAAACTCACCCGCGGGAAAAATCTGCTACTTTTGCCCCTTGTTGCATAATGTACTATTTCGTTCTTACTATTTAACACCTGCCAATAATTTAATTATATTATGTTTATTGAATATACTTTTTAATAAAACAAGTGTTTTTTTCTTTAAATTTTCATTTTTTCGATGATATGGCCACGACACGTTATAGTTCTTCATTAATATTTCATAACGAAATCAAATTTTTCAAAAAATGAATATTCATTGCCAGAGAATAGCTTCTTACACTGTAGATAACAGGATTTCATATCACCTTAATTTATTTTTACGTTTTGAGTCTATCATTGCTAATGCGAAATTAACATTAAAGCTCATATACTTGTTCTACACTTATTCACACTTGTTCATTCTAATTTATAAATCGAGTAAGTACAAAAGTTTATATTTACTTTGCACACAAAAATAGAAATGTGATAAACTTTTTCTAATCGTTTGCCTATGTTGGTCGAAAGTTTATTAAACGTTTATCTTAATTTATCTTAATTTTTTTACGCGGACGCTTTACATATAATTATATTAAACAGTTTAAAAATTATACTAATACTCATAGGAATTATTGTAAGAAAATGTCTCAGTAACAAGCGCAACAGCCTTACCAAAAATCTTGAAAATACTTAATAAATTTCAAAAAAACCTTATTCAAAGTAGCGTCATCAGCAACAATCCTCATTCATAAAATCACCATAGGTGAAATTTTCCCCTAGGCACTCACTGCACTCGGCTCGCTTTCGAGGTGCAAATCTTGTCGCGCGCGGCTATCCGATTACAAAAGACCGGCGGCGCAGGCGGTGCGCCGTGTCTGCGTTTGTTTATTGTACGCAGCAAACGCACCAGCGGCAGCAGCAGCAGCAGCAGCAGGTGACGACGATCTCCTCTCTATTCTTTAGCAGCTATCGAGAGCGAGCGAGAGAGCAAAAGCTGCGAGAGCAGCAGCTAAGTGAGTTAAGTGGTCGAGGCGCCCGGCGAATAACGCGCGCTAGAGAGAAAAAGAGAAACGAAAGAGCGAGAGAGGGAGAGAGAGCAGAACGTGCGCTGCCCAGAGCAGAGGGACCGCTGCAGTGTGTACGTAGGTACTTACGTGCGCGCACTTGCGGCCGGCACATCTCGGCGGCCAGTGCAGCTGCTCTCTGCTCTCGGTGGATCGCGTGCCGATACTTTTGCTACTTCTTTTAGCTAGCCTCTATTATAGTTGTCGCCGAGAGTGCCATTCTCATTAGAGTCAGTGCTTACGAGATCCAAGTGTCATGGGGACATTAAGTTTTAATTTATGCCTCGATCGAAATTTACTACAAATTTTACCAAAGTTACAATTGAGGATCGGTTTTCGGTAAATCGGTTTATTACTGCTTCGTGTTTATGTCGACGGTTTCTCTCAAGCTTTGTTTTCGTTTCTTGATTTTCAAGTTTCTGCGCGATAATAGTAATTGTGACTCAAGTATAGATGTAGCGATAACAGTCGTTGATACAAAGTATAATTAACGAGGTACGTAGACAAGTGTAATTAGACGAGTAAAGCTGATGATACAACTGCAATTGTAATTTTCAAAAATTTAAACATTCAATCAGTCGCTAGCTATTCTCTAAGTTACAATACTTTTCCGCATATGATGCATGCAAGCAACACTTGTATTAACATAAATCTCTTATATTGTTTATACAAGGCGTACTCGCGTTGCATAGGCCGATTTAAATATTCTGTCATTGCCAGATAGCAAAATCGTTATAAATCGATCTTATAAATTGTTCCGAACTGCTGGAAAGATAAAAAATTTGAAGCCTAGAAAAATCCTTATTAAAATTCTCCGGAAAAAGGCCGAGTTTTATCCTGTTATTTGAATCAATAGAGCCCGGAAGAAGGTGTATATAGAAGGCAAACAGACAAAATTCGCCAAGACATAACAAGGTTTGAAGCCCTCGGGGGGCTTCGGAGCTTTTAATGGAAGCTCCGGCTCGCTGGCCGAGCCGCTTTCACGAGGCCAAAGCGGCGCTTTCCCCGAGCGAAGCAGAGGGAGGAGGAAGAGAAGGAAGAGAAGCAGCTAGGACATCATTATTCTTGCCCTTCGAAGACGGAACATGACAACGCCGATCGACCAGAAGAGCCTCTCCAACGCGGCCTCCCTAGCCTGTCGTATCTGCTATGAAGGTACGTTGTTGTCTTCTCAAATTACTCTACTTCAAGCACTTTACTATTGTTTTCATACCATTTATTTCGTCGTTTCGATGAGAGCATAACTAATGAAATAATATTATTCGTCTATTTCAAGGAAATATTCGTTATATATTTCAGAAATTTCAAAAATATTTCATACGTCTTTTTCTCTTAATTTTAAATGTTTTTGCTGTTTATAAGTAGCAAAATAATAATTATTATTTCATAATAACGCATGTAATATTGATTAACATTCAATTTAGCTAAAAGCACTTTTTTAAAAGCTCAAATAATGTTGTCTCTGCACCAGTTGCATTATGCGGTTTCAGTAATTTAATGCTTCGTAAACCGGTAACCACAATTTACGCACTTATTACTAATAAAATTTTTATATTTTATATCTGGAAAATAATAGTAACATTTGCACATATGTACATATGTGCATATAATTATTGCTCTCCTTAATCAAAAATTAATTTAAAAATGTTTAGTAGCAAAGATTTGTATGCTACCTTGAAAAAATAGATGTATAACCTCATACGTGCTTGAATAAAAATTATGCAAATTATCAGCTGATGCACTAATAACTAGTTGAGCGCGTGTCTTTATAGAGGCTCTGCGATGATTCGAAATCTCTAAAAACGGCGAATGGTGCAACAAAGATCGCTTTATGTTTGACGAAATAATGTTCTAATCTATGATATTATAAAAGATATTACATCATGAGACTGTTAATATAACATTAGCCAATATATTTCGTACAAAGCAGTATGAAATTTATCGAATCCATCAATAATAATTAAGGAGCGAACGAAATCATCAGGCATATATAGTCGGCTGTAAACAGAGGCCGCTATATAGAAAATATCGCGTGCAGCATCGCAGAATTGATAATACGTCTCGGGGAACGCTCTAGTTAAAGCCAACGTGCGATACTCCTTGTAATAACAGCGTGTTTAATTAAATATCGGCAAGCGCTGCTCGGCCCATATCAATTTGTTTCTGATCCCTGCCATTATAAATGCCATTTAATTACTGGAGCATGATGGCTTATTATTCCAGATTAAATAAGCGCTAAAATGTATATATGCGTGTGGGTGCTTGCGCTCGCGCCCACTGCAGACTCTTTTATCAACGTCGGCACGTCTCGCGCACGCTTTTCAGAAGTCATGAATTTATCTACGTGACGGCAAACTCAATCGGCCCCGACAACTTGCATTTTTGCATAATGCGCGAAAAAGGAGCATCAAAAGCGCGCCTGAGCTTCTGCGCTTAAGTACCCAGCATTGATGTATTTATTCAAGTAGCTTTATATTAGACGGGCTCTTATTCTGAGGAACAGCCATAAATCTCAATCGAGGGACTATCCAGACTTATATGAGGAATAATAGAAATGTCTATTATTTAGTCGCGCGAGCTATAGCTCTACTCATAATATAAATAAACACGCGATTATTTATGGTTGAGTAAATGTTTAATATAAACTAAACCCAGTCGAAAGTACAGATTTACATTTTTTATAACCACCTGTTAATAAGAATAGTCTCAAGTTACTCATCAATTATAAAAAAGTCTTTCACTTTAAAGACTAATATTAAAAGACTTGCTCCCTTCGCAATTGAGTGATAAAAAGCGTTGACACTTGGAAATTGGCAGCGGCCTAAGTCAATAATAGCCGCAACCTCGACGAGCACGTATATGCATGTAGAGCCTTTAGCCATATAGTTTGACAAGATACTTCCTAATTAAAGAAAAAAATCAATTTCGTGCAGTCTCATAAGTGGCTCCAATATAAAATCTTCCGAATGGCCTTAACTCGCGCGGACGCGCCTCTTTAGAAGGCCCGGCTAATTTGCGCAATAAACAAAGCGCAGATGCAGATAACGAGATAATGCCTGATGCGTATACACACGGGCATTAACGCGAGATGATAAATTAGATAATGCGCGCCGGAGTGTTCGCTCTTCCTACGCTCGAAAAAAATCACACAGTTGAATCATTTGACGCGTACTGCGGAAACTGACAAATTCTTTAATTCTTGTACTGTCGGCTGCCGCGATGAAGACGTTGATCACAAATAAATTGACGCAAAAAATTATCCACTAAACGAATGAATTTTACGAAAGGTATTTTAATTATGCGCACTTAGACAGCTAGTTTATTTAATTGAATGAAATGTATAAAGTACAGTAGCTATAACGATAGTTTATAGAGAAATAAGCCGTTATCTAAAAATTTAGCAGAAAAGAATAAAGTCTCGTGGCGTATGCGGGTGCATGAAACTCGCCGATCCCATTCGATCGCAAATTAGATAATAGCCGCGTGCGCGCAGGCCAGCTCTCTTTCCGATTCCCATGCCGTCGCTCGTTTTTTCCCCTTTTTTTTGCATATACAGTCGTATCCATCGGAGTGTCGAGAGAGCTCGCGCTCGGTCTCTCGAGCTGCGCGCACGAGTAGCGGCGGAAGCGGCGTCTCCGCGACTTCCGCGACATTGAGAGAAAACAATGAACCGCGTCTGCGTAGCCTGCTAAACAAGCGCGTTTATTAGAAGCTGAATGAAAAAAGCGACGAGCCAATTGACGAGCTGCGGCATGTCAGCGTGATATGCGCTTGTTTCGCTGTGCGTCCGTCTGTCTGTCTGTCTGTGTGTGCGAGAGGGCGGCGCGCGCTCTCCTCTGTGTATTTCCTGATTGCACTCGATGACGATCATTTTTTATGCTCTCAATTAACCCAGTTTCGTAGGCGCGGGAGGAAAAAACGACAAGCAGCGAGGATGATGCCAGTTGACGTCGGGCCACTCGTCATGAGCGCCGCTTTTCCTCGCTCTCTCCCTCTCTCTCTCTATATATGCATGGCTTTTGTCGGAATGCGATGCGAAATTGCCGGGGAATCAGATGATACGGTGTATATCATGGGATCGCTCGCGGTGCTGCTGACAATTCCAGGAAAATAATTTCCTTTCAATCCCCACTAATTTCGAGTATTTCTGCTTTATTGTTGCGGACGTTGTTTGATATACATCTCAATTTAGATTTCTATAATTTTATGAGGCAGTCTAGCTGTCGTGCGCTCGCTTGAAAACCCGGCTGTTTGTTTTCTTTCTATACATACAAATAGATTGATAGTTGGATTTGAAAAAAAATTAATTAATGCATTTATTATCGTAATATAAATTATAATAATCAATTATTAATGTATGTAATGGTGTGTAGGTCAGTAAACGAAATGGATAATGAATCACTTGGATGTGATTCATAACAGGACGTGTCTAAAATTATTAATTATCGCAGTAGCCACGCAACGAGAAAAAAAATTGGCATGTGTCTCGGCACGCCGCAAAAGAGAGCGATAAAAATTGAACTTCGACTTCCAGGTCAATCGAATAATCATTCGCGCATAAATATGACTTAGCGCCGCTTTTAATAATATCATCTCAATAATTATATAGAATTTTAAACGGTTGTAAAATAAATGTCTGAAATTACAGATGGCTCGCTGGAGGAGCTGATAGAGCCGTGCGAGTGCTCGGGCACCCTGGGCCTCATCCACACAAGCTGCCTGGAGCGCTGGCTCTCGACCTGGAACAGCGACCGCTGCGAGATTTGCAAGTACGGCTTTCACGTCGAGCGCAAGGACAAGCCCCTGCCCCAGGTACGTATTGCAGCCACGTACTGAGCGCATATATGTACTTGCAGCCAGCTGCTAATTTGCGATGCCACGCGACGACAAGACACCACCACGACTCAGCTGCATATATCCCTTTTACGCGCGCTCATCCGCTTTTTTACTCGCTGCTCGCTATACCTTAATTTCAAGGGAATTAGCCGTGTATTTTTAGCCGGTATTTTTAGATCGGTATGTGTAATTACATGAAAATGAAGTGAAATAGACTATGATATTGAAAAAGTAAAAAACAAACAGTAAACGTTGTATACTTATTTCAATAACATAGTGCTAGTAAAATAAATAGCTCGAAGTAAGAAAGATAAAATTTGCTATATTTATCAGTAGGCGCAGTGAACTACTAGAAACTAATCGTTGCTTTAAATCCTTGACAATGATCAGACGAGTGCGCGGGGGGGAAAAGCCGCGAGGATTTTTGAAAGCCCGGCCGGGCGATGCTCTCGTGCACAATGGCTCGCGATTCTCGATTTTCCCATCTCGTTCCGATCTTAATGGATATACGTCGTGAGTGGCGTCTTTTTTTCGTGTATATGCCGCACGCGCGCATAAGGAATGAAATTGGTAATGCGCGCGGGCGCTGCTCTGCGCGCGCTCTCAGTTGGTTCCGATGATAATACTCGGCAGGCGCGCATTATCATCGGAAGAGAGAAAGAGCTTTACCGCAATTCGCTTTGACTTTCAAATAGCTACCAAGGACGGATAAAATTCCCGGCTCTCTCTCTCTCCCTCGTTCTTGCTTTGTTTATATGAATGCGATCGTCTTGCGCGATGAAGATGTATGCTTACATTATTATGATTATTCCTATTTTTATCACTTAGTTTTCAAGCATTCTTTTAATGTTCAAACAATGTCGACTTAATGTTTCTTGATAAATGCCGTTCAAGAGATTAAAAGATTTTGATTGTTAGATTTATTATTATATTATTCACCACATTTTAGGGGTTTCAAATCTAAATATCAATACTTCTCATTATAAGTATTATTTAAAAGGAACAAAAATTATTTATGTTCAAATTAAAAAATGAATTTTTATACCTTGTCACTTTGTACAATCTTATGAAACGATCTTGAAAATCTTAAGAATTACTATACTTTCTAGAAAATTTTACTACAATAGTATGGAAAAATTTACGATCCATTTTATAAAAATTCCTATTTGGTATAAGAAAGTAGATATATCCGAACATAGCAAGACCTTTCTTTCAATAGTACAATGAGTAACGTAACTAATGATTTTTTCATTTTTCCATTCTCATTAACTCTATATATACTTTACAACAATATAATTTTTTAAATCATAATTCGAGTGAAATAGAAAAATAGCTAAATCGTAATGTGATGTATAATTAAACAGTTATAATAGATATTTCAATACGAAAAGCTTTGATATACTAATTAAAAAAAATTATTCATTGAGCACAGTCATTCTGGCTCTGGTGGCGAACGCGCGGGCTCTACGGGCCGCAGGGTGTGACCGGAGACGCTGTCTGCTTGATTGTCCTGACTCCCCTTTGCCTGGCCACGACGTACCTCTGCGGCCTGGGCGCTACGGCCTACGCTCGGCTCGGCTTCTGGGAGGGCACCGGCCTCGCCGTCCTCTGCTGCATGCTCATCGCCACGTACTTTCTCTGGTTCTTCGTCACCATCAGGTAACAGTTCGCTTTATCTATATCTCTATCTCATTGCTAAATCCTGCGGTTCGTGATGGCGATTGCAGTTTTCGGTAAGACAAGAAGACCTGCTCCACTTTGCCTGAAACCGAAGATGTCTGTGGTTGCATTTCTCAATGCCCAATCGCGGCAATTCGACTGTGTTCGAAGCACAAGTTTTCATTACGTTTGCGTTGAGAAAATTATTTACTAAAAAGAACCGAATGGAATAGTTTGTCATAAGTATGATTTTTTTTTACAGATTTCATTATAAATCGTGGAAACAGTGGTGCAAACGCAATCAAGACGTGAGATTGCTTGTAAAATTCAAAATTCCGGAGGTCGATCAAAAGGAATCTACGAAAGAAGAGTACGAGGAAAATGTTCACGATGTCGACGATGATCAAGTGCAGAGATATCACAGTTTTGCAAGACTGTTTCTGTGGTTCCACTTTTCATTCAGTCACAATCCTGAACCAGTTTATAATTTTCAACAGCAAACTACGTTTGTATGATTCTGTTGATCTTTTATTTACAAGTTTGAATCACTGATTTATCATTGCGACTACGAGATCGCAAAATCTATTAAACTAATTCCATTTTACTTGTTGGAATTTGAATTTTTCGCGTTTTTTTTATATTTATATTTATTATTTTATTATTGTTCAAATAGTTTTTAAGTCTTATGTAAATACACGAAAAGATGCTATTTTATTATGTCCTACTTAAGTGCGTCTGTTTTTACGCAATTATAGAATTTATTCTTAAAATTAAGACTGCATTCTAATACAATAATATTGTGATGTAGTAAAGAGTTTCTGTATGGTTGATCAGCTTTGTATATTAAGATTAACTATATGAAATTAAACATTTTCGTCGTGATATTACTATTAAAAATTTTTCACGAAAAAAATTGTAGCTTTATGCACATAAACATTTTTTATAATAAATTATATTTTTTTAAAAAACATAGACTTTATACTTATATATTTATTGTTCTATAATTCATGTTGAATTCGTTAATACTATTTTTGTTTCTATTCTTGTTTTATTTTAACAATTTTCAAGAATTACTTATTATCAAAATACTTCTATATATGACGTTATAATACACATATGATAACAGTGTGAATAGTTACCAAAATTTATTACCTATAACCCATTTTTTCACTTAATTTTTCACTTGAAGAAAAAATTTCATTGCTATGTTGTTTCTGAATAAAAGAACAATATGATGAGAACTGATATATTTTTTTTATAATGGATTCTCGTAATTGTTGGTAACATCATGAGACTTTAACTTTATCACTACCTCAGTAAACTGTAATAAAAAAAAACAAATAATACTTTTTCTACACACGTAGTATGTATATAAAAAGTAATCAAATTCATTTACAACTATTTCAAAATAATTTAAAGAAAAATTGTAATATCAAATATTGAATATAACGTTTTTTTATAAAAATAATCTTTATAAGATACGTGAAAGACAATAACCCTTATTTGGAGAAAATAAGTATGGCATACTCGAGTGCCATTTGTCAATTCGTATATAATAAGGTAAATATATGAGACTCTTATTATGTTATTGATGAATTACAAATATTGTAAGAATTTTTGTTGTATACATTTTTTAAAAAATGACCAAAGTATAGTGAAGATAGCAAAATAAAAGTAAATTTATATTTTTATATTCGAAAATTTCTGAATAACAAGGGAACGCCACTTATTAATGAAGTTCTTATGCGAGCTCTTTAGTTGGCATTTATTGGTTTATAATAAAAGGGCCCTAAGGCTACATTTCGACAAAAATAATTATTATAGCACTTCTCGTATTTTTCCATAAGCTCCAAGAGAACTCACATCTGGAAATAAATCAAAAACAATAATATAAAAGAAAAAACTAAAGGGAGATATTAGAATAATAGTCAAAATGTTATTTTTACAATTTTAAAAAAAGTACAAAATCCAGTTATAATTTTTAGGATAAATAAAAAAAATTGTAAGATTCTTGTGTTTTAAGTAGTCTCTATTTAATATTAAAGCTTTCGAAATAGATGTCTACTAATGAAATCTGTTAGCAAGGACATGCCGCAGTATACACTGTTTTAATATAAGCAGTTCTAGTTTACTCCATACTTATAATAAGCTGCGACATACTAACCCTTGTATATTCTAATCTCATTTTCAACTGTTACTTATTCTTTGCGATAGAAACGATTATGTCTATCGTTAAGACCTTATTCTCTATATGATTTATGCATTGAAGGTCTACAAAGTTACTTTTTATTACATGTTCCTCTTTTATAAGGCTGGCTTTATTAAAAAAGTAATAGAGCTTCAGCAAGTGATTTCATAATAGTAGTAATTGATTTCGAAATAAATTTTGTAAATTCGTATTTTAGAAAGTATAAAAACAGCTTTGCTTAAATACTTTCACGGCAATTATTATCATGAAAAACATTTTCAGTTTTTGCCCATTGTAATCAAATAAAATAATCAACACTAGAATTTTTCTACAGAAATAATGACAACAGGTAATAGAATTTTATCAGCATGAAAATCGATATATTATTTATTTTAGATTTTTAAAATTGAATAATTTTTTTTAAACAAGTAGTATGTACATAGAAAAAGACCCTTTCAATAAATGTAATGAGCACAGAAATTCGAAAATTCCGAACGTCCGTAGTGCAGGATCAGGCAGTAACTTTCATTTTTTATCTGAACAGATGAAGTTGGGAGGAATTAAAATTATTTACCTAAAGCAATTACATTTTCAAAAATTTTCAACTTTGCTTATTTTAAA
Organism: Eupelmus urozonus; assembly: GCA_900480035.1. Taxonomy (NCBI): domain Eukaryota; kingdom Metazoa; phylum Arthropoda; class Insecta; order Hymenoptera; family Eupelmidae; genus Eupelmus; species Eupelmus urozonus. The sequence goes on along the minus strand of UELX01003445.1, from coordinate 12,964 downwards.
TATATTCATTCATTTCTATTATTGTCCAATATGCTTATTGCAAACTTCTATATAACTTAAAAGCAGACATAAAGGGGATAATATTTCTAGAACAGTGAAATAAAGTTACTTTCTTTCCCTCTTAACAAGAAGATAATAACACTATTAGGAAAAAGTAAGAATTTTACTTAAAAATAAATAATATAAATTATAAATTTATCGAAATAAAATTAAATAAGTAGCTTCAGTTAAAGTGGGAATAAAGTACTATCTATAATTCCAGAATAAAGTCGATTATTCTCTTAGTTAATTACAGTTTTGAGAACCAGTACTTAAAATTACCGGCGGGTAAAAATTATTTTGGATTTTACTTCCCAAGTGCATAATATACTATTACCTCATGATACTTGACTATATTACTAGTGTGCGAATATTTTCATCGAAAAATAATTCCTGGCGAAACATTTCACATATGTACAGTAGATTTATTGTTTGTTGTAAAAATTAGACGAAATTGCACGATTCACCTTGTAAATGTAATAAAAACGGCATGTAAATGAACAAGAGGATCGTAGTCAATCACAGTGCCTTATTAAATTATTTAAAGGTACAAATCCGAGTTAAAACTATAAAAAACCTATTTTATTTATTAACATTATTTTTAATAATTTTTACTAGTGGTTTATCTAAAATTTTAACTTCTTCGAAATTATATGATTTCTTTTGATTTTGCGTATTCCTAAATATTTTTCAAGAAAGTTTTTCTATACATGAATAAACTTTTTCTTTTTAATATTGGTTTTCACTATACAATGGAAAACAAGAAGAAGTTTGCGCCAGTCTTCGTCTCAAATTTAGTTCCATATTTTTTATTGCAAGAATGCATAATGCAAGAAAATTTGTTGATTCTTGGATTCAAATACCTCAAACATATTTTACAAAATAGAATTTTTTACTACACATAAGTAGCTTCAGAGACTTATGTTTCAAAACTTTTCAAAATAATAAAAGGATAAAAAATAATTTTTTGATCAAAACATGTAAAATTGGTAAATAAACTTTTTAACGTGTTGATTAGTACATACGTATTATAATATCGAATAAAAAAAATTAAAACTTATAATTTCAAATAAACGAATTTGTAATTTTTTATTTTTAAATTAAAATCTCAACATTATTATGAATAGAATAAAACTAATAATTGGAATAATATTAATCCTTTCATAATAGTCGTTTAGAAATGTATAAACACTGCAATTTGAAATGACAAACGTTTAGGCTCACTATTCATATTTAAATATCTCAAAGAGTTAACTATCGGTCTTTCCTCCAAGTTGACAATGCCCTACTTTGGCGAGTCAGCCTTTGCAAAACGAAAAGAGTCTACGGCCAGCCACGTGTCGTCTTACGCCGAGGGTCATCACGTTAGACTCTAGTAAGAGCTTAAAAAGATGGAGCTATGGCGGCGTTGAGCAGCAAACCGTAATTTTCCGCAGCTACGCGAAGGGAGGAGATTATAAATATATACAGGCCGCACGAGTGTCCATTAAACATTTTCATGTTGCGCAGTTGTCGATCGCTCGACCTCCTTCAGCAGCTGGCTCTCTAATGGCCCAATATATCGCCCCAATTATAATGCTAGCGCGACGATAGCTGGCGCGTGCGCGCGCGCGCGCGCTTCACTGAGTGAGCTTCTAGAGTGCGGCCGTTACTTATCCGTTCTCGCGTATATGCCGCCCTTATATCGATCATTTTCGCAAAATTAAGAGCCGCTCATTTCGAGCTTTCATGGACTCTGGAGAACTTTAAATTTACAATGTCTTAGACCTGGCTCTATGAATAATGGATTGAGACGGCCGAGATGAGGGCGTGTTGCGAGATTTGTCTCAAGGTCGTCCGAGCTATGCTAATTGCTAGTTAAGGAAGTGCGCTATGATTCGGCATTTTCTATAATGTTTCTCGTCACGATCCTCGAGTTATTATGAATTATAAAACGCTTTTTTCCTTCCGATGAATAATTATAACGGTTATTGCGTTTATTAAGAACTATAAGAGCTGAGCTCTATCGCTCCGACAAAGTTAGTAGCCTAAGTGTACGCGTAAAATTAGCCTTATAAATGCAGACAGCAGCAATGTTTTAATGATATCACAAGTTATTTTCAAAATACATTTTTAAATAAATGATTAAATTTTTTACCACATTTATTTCTTTCAATATAATATTGCGGTATGCAAACACCTGTACATCTCAAAAGCTTAAAGAAATAGGAACTTTAAAAAAGTTTTAAAAAATTTCCAAGAACTTATTACACGTATCTGCAAAATTGATATTCCAGGAAGTAGCAAAGCTCAACTCTATAGCTCTCAATTTTTATTTTAACAGTTCTGAATACACTAATTCGCACATCACTCGCGAGATGACTCATACCTACTTAGATCCTGGAAAAGCGAGCATTAGCTATGTCACATTAAAGAGCTAGCAAAAGTGCTTTAGAAAGACATATCGAAAGAATATATCAGGCGCGATTAGCGTGAAATTGATTTTATCTTCTCGGTAAGAAAAGTTTATGCGAGGGTCGTGCTGCGCCCTCGTTTCACCCAGCCTCGCATGGAAAGAAAATAAGCGCGGGGGCGCAACCGTGTAAAGTATATAATTTTGCGGTCTTTAAGTCGCGGCTCGACTCGAGCTAGGACTCAATATTTTATGACAAGGATATGCGGAATCGACTTTGAATTGACTTCTTTCATTCCCCTCCCTCCCAAGCTTTTTCTTCACGTGCCATCGGCGAAAAACAACTGCCAATTTCGTCTATGTGTGTATACATTTGCCGCAGACGGCGTATTTGGTTAATGAACTAAGCGTTTTTCGACTTTCCTAGCTAATAAGAAGGTTAATGCGGGCGTATCTGCGTGCTTTTTATCCTTTTATAATTATTATTGCAGACGCTTAAGTTAATTTGAAGGCTTATTGCTAAGCATTAGGGTATAATTAGCTTTGTAGACTTTAAGCTATTTGCCTGAAAGTGTTTTAAATAAAATATTATGTGGCTCTATTAAGATATTTCGAGAACTTTAGAAATATATAATTACTAATTATGTGTGTTTTCTAAAAAGAACAAATCAAACTACAATAGAAAATTCTTTTAATAACCGTTACTCTTACATTTTCATAATTTTAAGAAGTAACTAATTATTTTCCATTATTAAAGTTGCGATATTAAAATTACAATGTTCTTTAAGCCAAGACTTTTGTTAATGTGTTTCTTATAAGTTGTCGCTGAAATTTTAATCTTTTCACGATAATTTAGCTAATAAATTACAAAAGTTACAATTTAAATTACTTTTTAAAATTCAACTTGATAAGTTGGGTCATGTGCAAAATGTATTTGCGCTCATTTGAAGCTTTTAATTGAATTATAATTGGTTATAATGTTATGTACAGTTCATTAATACTGTTTATCATTTTTATTTTAATAATAAGTGCAACAAATTCTATATCTATTAGGCCACTTAACTAGGAAAATTTCATATCTTATTCACTATTACATTAAATGAACTTTTGTTTTAATTTAATATATGCGAATAAAATATTAAATAGAACTAGGCTTATAGAAATTGTATACAATTACATTTTGTTTTAAAATTTTTATTACTTTCGTAGTAGCTTATAAATTAAATGTAAAAAACATGTAATCTTCTTATACTTAAATAATTGCTTCTTCAAATTCAATAGGTCTACAATTATGCTAACTTTATAGACCAAAGAATTCAGTGCATAAGCACTCAAATTACCGTCAAGTAACTCTGTAAAAACTCAGTAATAATTTAATATTTTCGAACTTTCTTGCAGCCTATTTTTAAGTATACTTCAATTGCGCTTTTATAAGGCGAATTAAAGGTTTATTTGAATTTTAATTAAAGTATCATTTTTATCCGCTAAACTTATTTATCATCTATTTTTTGATAAAAGATATGTTATCAAAACTTAAAATTATGCGAAAAAAGCCTTTATCAAGTCAATAAAAATAAACTATTTTTAAATCGAGAGCTTGTATAGAAGATCATGTACTTGAAGTACCAAGTACTTGTAAAAGTACTTTACGTACTTTTCCTTGTGTACAAAGTACACAGTTTATTTGAAATAGTTTTGAGATCTTCAGTACTTGAAAAAATGTATTTGAAATATACGTTCACAAGCACTTTCATGCTTAAAGTATTTGTATTTCGATGCAAGAACTAAAGCTACATTTACAATATTTACATTTGTACTTGGTTTTAATGGGAAGTGGGAAAATTAATACAAATTACGTAAAGATGAGAGGGAGTTATTTAAAAAATATAGCTAACATTTTTTCTGTATGATGTGATTTCTTGGGCAGAGCGAAAAACTGTCGGCAGAAGGTGAGGTCACTCAACCCTGAGTATTTTGTCGAGAGTTCCGAATTTCAGCTTTGTCGATGTACTGGCAATTTCATACATTATTTAGTTCTTCGATCAAGGTTAGATTATTCTAGATATCATAGAGGGCAGAATTAAGTTAAAAACTAGTTAATTTTAAGTTAAAGATACATATACAAATTTACGTATTCTTATTTAAAAAATTTTCTAATAATTTGTACTATAAGATTTGTACTATATTGTATAAGAATTAGAAATAAATAATTTTTTAAAATTGAAAATTAACTAGAGGTTTCTATTATTACTAATAGAACATTGCATAATAATTTGATTTATAATTGTGTCATTTTAAATTAAGAAAAAATTTAATATTATTTTTGCTTATTCTTTTAATATTTTCAATAGGATATTTGATTTTTGTGGTATAGGTATCTATAGAATTTTTATGCCATGATTTTTTATCAAGCTGATTTTATGTTTAAAGTTTTAGTTTAAATAGTAATAGGAAGTTTAGTAATCCCAACATTTTAATTAACACTTCGCCAAAATTATGAAACAGTATATTTTAATACAGTAATGAATAATTTATTAAAGTAAAATAATATTAAAATTTATTTTTTAAAGTCGGATTAAGCGATCAAAAAAAATCGTCGAAGTGATCGGGAACTATATATTTTTGATGGTAATATATATTTAAATTAAATATTTTACTTGATTAAATGCAATAAAAATTCATTGTATTTTATGTAAAGTAGAACTATGAAAGCATGTGAATAAAAAAGAAAAATTAACATTAAATGCACGTATCAATTTTTTAGTTTCATCGTGTGCACTTATCGCGTGACACGCACTTTAATACAAATAATTTCATTCAAGTGCAAAGAACTCTTACATAAGTGGTATATAACAAACATACTATATTATTTGCCAGTTGCCTAATTATTCCGAAGAAATTAAAGTAAAACTAATTTTATTAATAAAAAATAATAAACAATTAATTGTTTAAACAAAACTTGCGATCCTTAGATTATAACATGAAAAGAATTTTCATTCATTCATAAAAGTAGCGCATAAAAATAGACTACTCGATTGCACTTTAATCCGAAATAATCAATAGATCGAAATTAAATCGTTTGTTTTTTACGATATCGAGCTAGTCAAACTAAGCCAGCAGTAAGTAAAAAATATTTTAGCCAAAAAAAAGATAATAAGAATTCAAATTATTTGCACCTTTAAAATTTCTTTAACGCAGCCAGTCTTCTTGAACATGCAACCTTTATCGTAGAATTAAGAGGCCGTGTGCAAGCGCAGGAAGGCACGTGGCTTAGGCCAAGCTCAGACTCGGAAAGCGATTACACGCTGTTTACCGGGCATTATGCATACACGCAACAAACAAGTCCGTGCGTGGCATGCGGCGCGCATCGAGCGTATATAGAAAAACGGCGAAGCTCGTGACGCCGCATGAGTATCTATAGACCTACATATAGAATAAAGCGTGCATCAAGCTGGCCGTATATTAGTATGGGTGCGATGCATACCGTGTAATGAATCGGGAAACGCTAGTAGCTTGGCTGCATGTACATGTGTGTGTGTGTGTGTGTGTTGGCGAGGGAACTTGACATTGAACCTGCGAACCTGCGCGCTGCCGCCGCCGCTGCTGCTTGTCAAACACACGCACACCCACACGTGCACTCACGCATAAAGTAGCTTTAGGTAAAGGGAGAGAAAGCAACGAACGCCGGCCGGATAAACAAAGGGAAAATTCTGGAAAGAGAGAGAAAGGGAGAGTGACGGAGGGGGAAAGCCCGCGTTGCTAATTGCAGGCTAGTGCTCGCATTTCATGGGCCGTTAGTACGGCCAGTAGTAGAAACACATGCACGTATACAGGCAGGCACGTACGGGTGTTTGAAAGCTTATTTGTGCAGCGAACGTTAAATTGTGCTAGATCTATAGGCGCTCACAAGAGCCGCACACGAAATGCCTAGAAGCGTATATAGCGCAGTAGAGTCGGAATGGGTATAGTCGGACAGCTGGCGAGCGAGACGGAGCTATAGCCGCGCAGACACGCTGGGCGGCAGCGAAAGAAAAAAGCGGTCGCACGGTGGGGATGAGCCGCTCCTCGGAGTTTCGGCGCTGCTGATAAAAAAAAAAAAAAAAAGAAGGAGAGTGTAGGTAAGCCTAAACGCGCCGTATGTAGAGTCGCTCGCGCGCCTGCGCTTGGCTCTTAGCGCGCGCGCGCTCGCTAGTGTGGGTGTAACCCTTGGTTACCGGTCGTCTATGTGGCCCTATCGGTCGCGGCGATCGCGCACGCCGCGCAAAGCTCATAACGCTCCCAGCAGCGAGACCGGACGGCTCGCTTCTATAGACGAGCGCACCTCGAGGATATCGCGCGATAAAAGTGAGATCTAGCGAGGGGCGAGGAAGTTGTCTGTGGCGATCGGGTGGCCGATCGCTTGAATGAAATCGCGAAAGCGACGCAGAGACGAGAAGCCTGGCGGTAGCGGCACTGACTCGGCATCTGCTCTGCAACTACAGCCAGTGCGAGCCAGAGGAGGAGGGAGCGGAGAGCGGGGCCCTCGGGCAAGTTCAAGGCGGCTCTTTCTCGCTGCCGGCGTTCCGCGCCGCGGGTAAATTCATGTGGACCGTCCTGCTGCTCGGCTTCATCGCCAAGACCATAATCAGGAAGCTGAGGAGGTTCGACAGGATCTACGCCGAGGGCATGAGGTTCGCCGCGAGCGCCAGCATTAACCAGAGGATCAAGTACCACGGATGAGGCAATCATGACCGACCTCACCACCGACGACGACTCAAATTGAGCCCCCAAGCCCTTTTTCACAACAATTACTACAAGCAGCGAACAGGCTAGCTGCCCAAGCCAGGAAGAAGGAAGGCACAAGGCGCCAGTATACCACACGTATACTCGAAGGCTCGCTCGATCGATCGGCTCGCTCAGCGCTCGCTCAGCGCTCGCTCACTTTTTTAAGACTGTATCGCGCCGTGCAATCGAGTAGTGCGAGTCCAGCTCGGGCCGGCCGACAATTTTTTTATCCGCGACTCGCTGTGCAATTAAAGGATCAGTGATAGAGAGCTGCACTCGCAGGGGATTCGGCCAAAGAGCGCAGCGCTCCGCGGAGCCGAGTTTTTCGGAAGGGGACGGCGATCGAAATAGCTGCGCTCTCGGACATGTGAGTAAATGGCCGTGGAAGGATCGAGCCACCCTTCCAACGACCTACTATGGGCATCTGCCTGGACACAGGTGAGTCTACCTCTTCTGCTGCAACTCTCAATCTCTGTCTTTGACTTTTTCTCCCATTTTTTTCTTTTTTTTTCGAGCTCTATAAAGATGTTTTGTCATTGTTGTCGTTGCAAACGTGTGTGAGTGCGTGTTTTTCGAGCGCGCACCGAGTCACTCGATCGATACTATTAGAAGCCGCACGGTCTACCTGCCGATGGGCTGGAAAACTTTTTACGAGTCGAACGCAATTTTGATTTGCCTTCGGGCATCGATGCTATAGGATGTAACTTAATGCGCTCGTCCAAGTCCCGAATGCGCCACGCGCTAGCACAGAGATGTGCATTTCATTATCCAAAACTTAAGCAGTTGTATAACGAGCCTGTCAAATTTACGATTTTATTTTTTCGGAAAAGAATAATTAACCTTTGAATCATTGTTTTTAAACTAAATATTTTAATAATATTTATTTTAGGCTCATTACAAAATATCAAACTATTCTGAATTATCTAAAAATTATGTAATTAAAAATATTTAATTAACAATATTTATAAATTGTTTTAACTAAATATTTGCTTATTATAATCCAACATGGCAAAAAGTACTATGCCTATAAAAAAACCAAATACATAAAAATCATTTTATTAATCACTCTAAATTTTTATATATTTTAGTCAGATATTAATCGTCGCGAAAATGGAACAATAAATTACATACAAGACTTTTAATAATTCTTTTTAATAATTGTACAATAGACTTGAAAAAGATAGTGTAAATATTCATCTTATAATGAAAAAAAAAAAAAAAAAATTAAATACGTTTTTTACAAATTAAATTACATTATACATTATTTTAAACGGATTTCCTGATTTTACACTTTTACTTCGCAAAATACTGGTCGAATTTTGTTACACAGTGATTAATGAATATAAATTTTATTCATAAGTCCCTTTTATTTTCATTTTTATCATGTCAAAATAAAAAATCAATAAAGTTAGTTAATTTTTAGTAGATTATTAAAAGTAGATTTCATCTTATGCTTTTCGTTTGTTTCTGCTCAGAGATTTTATAATCTTTGAAATTCAATTATCGCACAGATCGAAGATACTTTACTTGATTAGCTCTTTTAAGCACTGTACACTTACATCTGAATTTTAATATCATTTTTTAACTCTTTCATTAGGCATTATAAATATTTTATAAATATTTGTAAATACTTCTGAAAAAGGAATTTAATACTGTTTTCAAGTAAATATAAATAAATTAATAAATCAAAAATACATGTATAAATTAAAGTACATAAATTCGTATATAAAATAGGTAAATATTTATTTGATTATTTTTGAATTAGATTAAATGTTTTGTTATATTAGAATTATAAGCATATACGATTTAGATCTCAATTAAAAAATAAATGCAAAATAACCTTTTAATATAAAGGTTGAAATTGCTCAAATAAAAAAAAAAAAAAATTAATAAATAACCGAGTAAATAATAATACAATTGAAAATGTTAATTATACTTATAGCAATAGTTATACAACTACTAGGAAAATCGGCAAACGGCTAAAATCAGGGTGATAGTCTATAAAAAATATTATCTTAAAGTCAGCAAAAAACCTTGCTAAAAACGATAAACTAAATAAATAAAGAATTAAATAAATTATAATATACAATTAGCAACTTATCGGCATGTGCGAAAAATATAAAAGTTACCTAATATTATTGTATTGCACTAGAACAAGGTCTTTTATTTTTTTCGTGCAAAAAGAAAATATATAATTTTATTAAGAGTTTAAAATTTCATATAAGATATTTGACCTTTTACATTTTTATACATTTTAATGATTTTAAATATAAATTGATTACAAAAATTTTCAACAATTTTTTTTTCTTGTTTGTTATACAACTACAATCGGAATTTGAATGTATAAAAATTTAAAGGTTGACAAAACGTACAGTTACAATTGTTTTTTGTTTAACGACAGAATGTTTATAGATTCTATTGAAGAAAATACTCGATTTGCATAACAAACTATTTTGCAATACTTTTATTAGTATTCCTTAAATTGGATGTTGTATTAATTTACTAAGGCACAACATACAATAAATAATTTTTAAAAATACATTATAATTATTTGTACAAAAAAATAAATAAAATTAAATCAAATATTCTATTCAGTGTCAAATTAAAAACTGTTAATAATTTACTAAAAATAAGTTGTGCAAAATGATGCTTGAAAATCACGTATTAAAAAAAAAAAATAAATAAATAAATTATCTTTTATACGACTATAATAGCAACGTGATAGTCTGCCAAGTCTTTTTACTTTTTGTATATATTTGTACACAATGCATGTATACACAGTTTTGTGTATATTTGTACACAATTTGTACATTACGCAGATTTTTATACATAAGTGAATTACATACAGACTTTTTTGTTTGAAAAAAGATATGTTATTTAGTAAACCGCAATTCAAACCATACATTTTTATTTATGAGTAACATAGAAACTGCAGTTGTAACAGTTAATAATTCATAGCATGACGATTTCACCGCAATACTGATGAATGTGAAACAATGACTCATTGAACTTTCTAGAGCTGAATTTTTTGAGAAAATATTCTCATATTCTACTATAGCAATTGTCTTAAATACGTATACGTATCAAAATAAGATTGCAATTAATGGTAATATTTCAATATTATATCTACATTTTACCAACATAAAATTATCAAATAAGTTTTTTTACCGAAATTTAATTTTTATTTAAATTTGCTTGAATGAACTGCTTAACTATTGAATATGTCCTTAACAAGATACAAAGAAGTATATTTTAAATAATATACAAAAATACGCCAAAAAAAGTTTGTGTGAAAGTAGTATGGATATTTTTTATATAAATTTATAAAAAGTATACTTCTTTTTTGTTATATATTTTGGAAAAGTTCTTGTTCAAGTGTACAAATAATCGAGGCATACAATTAGTTTGACCCAAATCAATTGTAAAATTCAGATGTTTTTTATAAATTTGTTTTTTAAAATAGAGATTAAATTTTTAAGATTGTCGTAAAAATGCATACATGAATGAGAGGATAAAAAGCGTGAAAAAAAAAACAAAAATTTGAAAGTCTATGCGGTAGCAGAAAAGAAGTATATTTGCAAGCGTGACTATAGCAGAGCTGGAGTGGGCATTAAAAAGAAAAGCGCAAAAGGAAAAAGCTCGAAATCGAAAAAGCAGGGAGCGCTTGGCGGCGGCGACAATGTGTATAGGAAGCTCGCTGGGTCGAGGAAATTGGTCAGCGGATAAGGTATATCGAGCGCGTATCGTCGCTGGCGGTGGCAAGGTAAAGGTCGCGCGAGGAGCCTGGCCCTGTGCAGAGCGCGCGGTCGTCCCCCGCCCGTGCATATATGACACGCGCGCGCGCCTGCACTCCTCTTTATAATATGACGTATGTGAGCTCACTCGCGGAAACGATCGATCGCTTTCTGTCTTTTCTCTATAAGAACCTCGTACCCCCGGCATGTACGTGCACCTACACGCGCGCTCTGGCTATGCGGAAAAAAACATGTTGTCGCGCCTGCACGCGAGCACGCCCACAGCTGCAGCGACGACTAATGCGAGCGAGGGACTGGCGTCGATGAACCCTTGCGCCGTCGCGCGGACTTATTAACCTAAGGATTACAGTTTTTTTCTTTCTTCGCTAGTTTATTCATTGGAATTTATTGTACTTTCTTATAATATTATGTTGCGTGGAACTAATGTTTTATGAGGATTAAATTTTTTAGAATACTTGTAATTTGGCAATGCGCCAAATTTAACTAACGATGTACAACGTTGATGCGTTTTGTGATACTGCGTATCTTGAGGTAAAATTACCTGTTGAATGCCGTTTGGCAATGTGATCATCATTAGTGACGGGTTTTTTCTTTAAGAATACCGTCCGACTTATTAAGGCTAATACTACTTACATGTTTGTTCGAATAAAACTAAAGTAATCATTAAATAAAAAACCCGCCGTCGAAGGAATCATCACCTTAACGTAAACATAAAAAAAAGATAAATAAAAAAACAAATATTTAATGTCTAAGGTGATAAGAAAGTTAAATTAATTAATACTAAATTATCCTTCAAAGAAATATTAAAAATAACATATATAAAAGATGTAACAACATCGATATTTTCGGTAACACTCTTAATTTTTTAGCCAACATATTTCAAGTGATACTAAACAGTGATAGTTTTAAAAAACTTTATAACAATAGGAAACGTTTATGTATCCCTGAAGTAATTTTTGGTTATCAATATTTGATTAAATTTAAATTTTTAATGGATCAAGTACGTTTGCATGCTTTGGATATCATAAGCAAAGTTAGTGGATAAACTTGAAACTCTTGTACGATATGACAAGTAGATAATGGCAATGACATCGAAAAATAAACGTGAACGAGGCCACAGGCTTTCAAGAACCAATGGATCTTAGGTAGACTAAAGCTATATTCCTCGGTGAAGAAAGTTAAATTTTTATATGTAACGTAAATTTACTGGAAGAATTTCGAAAAAATTAATTTAAGTATAAAATTTTCAATATTTACGTATTAATTTTCTTTTCTATACGTTTAAAAAATTTGCTTTTAGTATCATGCCAGTTGATTCTATTTTTATTAAAATGAGAAAAATTTTGTTGAAAGTAATACAATTCTTAGTGAGGTTCGACATTTAATATTTAAAAAGTAAATTATGAATAATTTCATTATTATTACATGATAAATATGAAGATAATAATGTAATGAAACATCTCTAATAGAAAAGAAAAATGTGAAAAATTATGAATGACTGTTAATAACTGTTAACGGGATGTCGTAATGGCATGACACGCAACCTCGAGTGCATTTCCAGATTTTTTTTTTAATTTATTATTTTTTATAAACATTAAAAATATAGAAAATGTTCCAAATCGTGCAGCACAAAAACATATATTCTATAGTAATTAGACTAAATTTTATTTTCAGCAATAATTGTTAATAGCCGTAAATTGCTCTTATCTAACAGAATTCTTAAAATTGTTATTTAAAAATTTCTGAGATGTTTTCAGTAATAAGTATTTATTATTAGTGAAATCAATGAAGCAAATATCGGCAATTTTTATACCTGTGGCTATATGATGTTAGAAATGTCCAGTTATTTTTAAATTAAAGTACATACGAGACTTATATACATTACATATCTCGCTCGTTACTTATATTCTCATATTAATAGATAAAATTGAAATACTTACACAGTTAAAAATGTTTCGTACTAAAGTCCGTATTTTACGAAATTCTTACGTACTTGGGTCCCTTTTTTACGAAA
>UELX01003444.1:0-23312 GCA_900480035.1 Eupelmus urozonus | reverse complement strand
ACACACGCCGAGTCAATATACCTTGTATATCCAGCGCTGCTACTAGCCTGCATATATACACACAGCCGGCTGTGGCGCACTTACATTTTTCAATTTTCTTACAACAATCATCCGTCCCGTAATTTTTCCTCTCGCACTCGAAAATATTTTCCGGACTGATGTATATGAGCAAATCCACAAAAAAATTCCTTTAGCGGTTCCAAAAACTTCAAGAAAAAAAATTTTAGCTACATTTGTGCGACCTTATTTTCTTGTTCTATGGGCCATATATTGGACGAAAAAAATACTCTACATACACGATTTTTAATAACTTATTTTTTTAATCAAAACGTTAAAAGTGCATTTTTTTTCGATATTTTGTGTCTAACAAAATTTCGTGTCAATTCTCTCCACGTTAACATTTTTCGATGCGCCAAAAAGCATTTTAAAGTATGAAATAAGAGCTTTAAAATAAAACTGTAATGAGGAAACAGCAAATTAAAAATATATGCTCCTGCGATCCCGCAATCTTTATTTAATTTTGTTAATTCTCATTTGCCTGTAATTGTCCAACGCGTATCTCATACTCTTCTGTGAGGACAGATCTAAACGATAGCTTAATTGTTGATGTGCTTAATTGTCGTTTTTTTCGTCCAATATATGACCCACAGAACAAGAAAAAAAGGTCGCACAAATGTAGCTAAAATCTTTTTTCTTGTATTTTTTGGAACCGCTAAGGGAATTTTTGTGTGGATTTGCTCATATATTTGGTCGGAGGAGTCGATTTGCACGTGGCTGTCGGAGAGATTCAGGTGGGCGTGAGAGCGATAATGCGTAGCGCAGCCGATGTAATACGTGACAAATCTCGTGTAACCGCGCAGCTGTTACCTAATCCCATTGAGCTCTCGACTCACCTACATTCAGTGCCGCTCGCTCGCCAAATATTTTATAGAGTCTGCGGAAACGTGAGATCCGGGAAATTTGACTTGTTACAAGGATCGGAATGGCGGAGTGCCGAGTTGAGATTGTAAAAATTATGGATCAATACGTTGAGAGTTGAAATTTGTATTACACATTTTTAAGGATAGTAATTTATACCGAAGTTTAATATGTTTTATAAATTGTGGTCTTTTAGTGTAATTTATGACTGTAGGATAACATTATTTTACATTAGATTAAACATCTTCATTATTTAATAAACTAAGGCTTTTACGTTTTCGTTTTCAATCATTTTCAATTAAGCACGCGCAGATTAATTGGACACGAGTTCATTTTCAGTTTATGCAAAGGCTTACACAACTAATTTCAAACACGCATTTAACAAATACGTCAACGTCGCCCACAACTATTTACTCCCCCGGAATGACCAAGTTAATTAAACTCTCGGAATAATCTTCAGGAATTTTCGTATCTCGCAAGCCTTTAATACTCGAAAATTGGACAGCTAATATCGAGCAGCGCATCTGGCAGTCTCGCTCCTTTTTTCCTTTTGACATCGGTTTATTTCCCAATAGGGAAACGTTAATTAACATGAAACCGCGATAGCGAGATTATAAGCAGAAAACTATCTCATTGGCCGTGCATCATAAATCAATGGGCGAGGGAGAGAGACCCGCATGCGGATGCAAAAGTATATAAATGTATATTCCATGAGATCCGGGCGTAGAAAACGTTTTGTGAATTTATCTTACTCGTGACTTGACGAAGAATCTGCATCTCCCGCAGTTTTATCGTTTTTCTTATTAATGAATCCAGCCGTAGCTTTTTCTTTGTTGATATACGCGCGCGACTCTTAGGCAGCGGGAATGCATATCTTGATTGATGAAGCGGCAATTTAGCTGTATTTTACGTCCGCCGCTATTATACCGTAATTCCACCCAGCGCGAGCTAATTCTTTAAACTTCGACAGGATGGGCTGGATGCGTTTTAGATTGAATTGCGGGAATGATTGATTGAAAAAATTCGCGCTTTGATCAGCCGGGGCGCGAAAATTTCATCAGCGCAAAAATTGAGATCCCGATTAAATTTACCGCGACAGCCGGAAGACTCAATTCCCCTGGTATAACTAAATTCCAAAAATGATTAAGGCTACATTCGCTCGCGGTAAACCAGCTACGAAGAATCCCAAGTAAAAAAACAATACGCCTGTAAGTAAAACAAAAGACAGAAACGTGCGCAGCGGAAATGGAATTCCGAGAGAGCACGTGATTATCCGGCTCGGCGGGGGCGGCCCGCTAACTATCCGGAACTTGATTTTCGAAAATGCTTCACGCGCCGGCGCCAGTTAAAATTTCGCCCGGCTGATCACAGCGAACTCGGCCAGGCAAGTTTCCCTCGCTCGTCGCGCCGTAATGTTTTCCTCGCTTCCTTTCTCTTTCTCTCCTTCGCGCGAAAATACGAGCGCGAAGTTGCTAATAACATTAGTTATAAACTTTATTCCGACCGAAGTCATCCGTGAAAAAATATTAAACGCTCGTCCGTCATGCCAACTCGATTTCCAACTTTAACGCGCGCGCACGTGGCTTGAAAATCCGGGCGTAACAATTACAAAATTCTCGGTAATACAGGGAGAGCTCCGTGATTTAAGTAAAACAAAAAAGAAAAATTATTATTATCTCGGCGCGGCTCTCCTTTAATGGAAAATCTAATTGGCGCGCGGGGAGACGTATCCGTCAGTTGCAGCGCCTCGCAATTTTTCCCCTCGATATACACCTGCGTCTCTCCGGCGAGTAATTCATGACCGATATCGAAGCGCCAGAGAAAAGAGCAATTTGCCGCCTCGCCTCGTAGAAATCTTCTCGCCTCTGTGTTCGTACCCACACGTATACATATACACACACAGCTCTGAGCTGTGTATTCGCGTAGGTGTGTGTGCTGCCGGCGCAGCAGTCGATGAAAACAGTCGACCTGAATTTTCTCGATACTGCATCGATTAAACATTGTACAAGCGCCGCCGCGTCCGCAAAACGCGGCCCGATAATAAACGGGACGAGCCGATATCGCGCACTGTTTATAGTGCCGCCTCGCGTTATTAAAACGCGCCCTGCTGACTCCCTCTCTCTCTCACCTCTCCGCAGCCGCGGCTGCAAACGCAAGCGCATTTTATCCAATTACGGCGAGGCTGCGATATGCGCTGTCTAGTCGTAAAAATCGTGTTTGCGCTATCGCGCCTCTTGGCCGCTCGCTTAAAATGCATTTGCGCGCGCGATTGCGGGCTCTTTGGCTTTCTCGCTATCGGCGAAAATCCATTAGCTCTTTCGGTTTTGCGAGTTTTCGCGCTCGCATGATTTTCTCTCGGACATGAATATTTCAGAGAGGCATCAATGGGCTGAATTAACAATCGATAGAGCCCCGGCATTCATAGGCTTTCAAAGTGATTAGAACGCGTGATTACATTGCATAAACAAATTAGCGCGCGGTCGGATGGTTTACCGGCGATCGCGCCGAGTCAAAAACTTAATCGGCCGCGCGCGCGGCTCCCCAAGTTCGAGCAATTTGCCGGAAAATTAATTGAATTAATTTATACGGTATTAAGCTGAATTTCGGATTTCCTTTTAAAACGCCGCGGGGAGGATTACGATAACGCCCCCGTTCGTTTTGCTTCGCGGTCGTATGCAATGGGTATTAATAATGGCGGCGACGTTAGCGCTGATACGGCCAGTAAAGTTTTAATCATACTAAACCAGCTAGAACAGCCTGTTTTAAATTTAATTTTACACCGGCCAGCGCCTAAATCTGGGAAAATTAAACGGGATGAGGGTAATGGGGCCGCGGAGAGGTAAGCAGCCCTGGGATTGTCGCTGAATATTGATTGATACTAAGCGCGGCTGCTGCTGGTGGTCCTGATGTTTTTAAAGATCGGTTGTTATCAGGCGGAATGGTGGTTTTTTATGCGGGGGTGTGTTGGTTAGGAGGAGATTGAAAGTGTGATTAAATTCGAAGTATTTATTGATGCGCTGGGATGTGACGTAACTAAAATATTAATTAAGTTGGAGGTGACTTTCGGTTCGACCTAGTTTTTAAATTTTAAAAACGACGAATTCGTAAAGAGCTTTTAAACAATATTAATGGAGCGTTAACTTTCCGTAAACACATTTTTATAAACACATTACATACGAAATTGACGTTAATAAAACATTTCCACTACATAAAATTATCACAATTCAATCTTAAACAATCAAACAAGGCATAAAACAGCCGCGCGCAAAACGCATCAGCCGCACTAATAATCCAGCTAATCCGATCACAAAGATCAGCCGCGCGACATTTCGCTAATGACAGACAGACGGCTCCGTCATATAATCCTCGCAGCCGCGCGCCGGCGGCAAATTCGAATTTACCTACGTGGCGGGCATTATGTAGCACCTCTCGCTCAGCTGGGTGTTAGAGTTTGTAAGGGAGTTCTAAGGCGATGGCTTGCCGTCTAATTATAGCTTATCCGCCGTTTGAGCCGCTGTAGAGCAGCTAGCTCACGCGCGATGCCACGGCTAAAATCAATCTGGACTTGACTCCTGACCGCCGCTGCTCTCTTTGGGTGTTAGTCACGTGAGAGTGGCCAGCCAGCAGGCTTGTTAGTACGATGGGTGAATGTATGTGTGTGTAGAGGAGATAGTAGTAGGTCTCGTGTGTGGCAACGCGGAAAGGCCAGATATACTCTCGGCGCGTGCGGTCTTTTCTCGTGATTTTTCACGACACGGACATTCTTTCGGTCGGCCGGGTTGATGAAGCGGCGGGACGGTCTTTTAAAAATTTATGGAATTTCGATATGATGTGGGAGAGATGGTTGGGGAGACGGTTTAAGAATAGTTAGTTGGAGAATGTTTTGAAATATTTTGTAGATTCAATTTTTTTTTAGGAGATTGTCGTTCGTTTAAATATTGAGGTTGAAAATTTTCAAAATTTAATTTACAATGTTTGACTATTTGATTGAATTTATTGGTTTGATTAAGTCAACACCATTCTCACAACTTTCCGATAGTTTGGAATCAAGTATCATTTGCAGCCATCAATCTCCACTTACTATCCTGAAACTGGTCAAGAACTCGCAAAGCTCAAACTACCCCTCACCCAACCCTCTCCCCCCACTACCATTTTTCCAACCGCACCTCAACTTTAAGAATGTATTTATCATTTACGCCGCGAGCAGAGCCGGCCTCGTCAAAGCCACGCGCTCCACCCCCGCGTCGTTATCTCCCCGAGAAGCCAAGTGGCATTTTTCCTATTACATTTCGCGCTTGCCGAGAGAGCCAACAGAGAGCGGCATTTTAAAATCGAGATAGCGCGATGACAGCTGCAGTTACAGGCCGCAAAAATAGAACGCACCAGCGCTCGCGCGCCCCTCGCGTTTATGGATTCAGCAGCGCCCCTCGCCTATACAGCTATACAAAGGCTACACATCGCGGCTGCTTTCATGGCTTTCCTTACGATCGGAAGCATAGCTCAAAACTGCGCGCTCTCTCGTAAAACAATAACTTTGTTGCAGCGCGCGCGAGCGTCTGGGTTAATGAAATTTCTTTACGACTGCGGCTCGCAGTATTCCGCCGTAAACAATTCTTCGCCGAGGGCAAACTTTAGCCAAGCAGAGGGCCAATAACGCGAGACAAAATGCCGTATATAGACGCTGTATCGGGAAGATGCTGTATCTCGTTTATGGATTTTCGAGCGAGTATAAATAAAAATAATACCCTGTTTTCGTGGAACGAGGAGGGTGGGAGAAGTGGAGCCGCGACTTATCGCGTCTAGATTTTAAGGCTGGCTCTCTCTCTCTCGCGATTTTAATTCATTCCCATTCTACTTTTGGCCGGACGATTGTGCGCGCAGCGCGACCGTAAAGCTCGCTCGGCCGGAGAGCGGCAGCATGCCAAAATGTTCATATCATTTAAGCGCTCGCTGAGGATTTCGGGAAGGAGAGAAGAAGAGCGAAATACGCGCCGCGTATATATATATACACAGTGCTGCCCGTGTCGCTGACTTTTCTTTTCTTCCTCGTTATGAGAGCGCATAAATTTTCCATTCCTTTTTCATTTCCAGCGCCCTCTGCCGGCCCGTTTTTGCATTCGTCAAAGTCTAGATAGCTCGATTTTCTGTTCTTGCAATCGAGACGCTAATTCAATTTTCCATCGACAATGCAATTTTCGATCGCAATTTTTGATTTTTCGAAAAATTTATATCGGCAATATCTCGTTACACAGCGGCCGAATCCAGGCCCCGCGCGAAAAGACCAGCCAAGATATACCTCCCCTCGCAATAGCTCACCTCGTAGGAGGATCGCTCGCGGTAGGGCGGGCGCATATACATATAAGAGCGGAATAAAATCACTTGACATCTGATATTTATGATTTGCGAAAGGTATAACCTCGGCTTCCGCGCGCGAGAAAAAGAGGAACGGCGCGCGCTCAAGAAATAGAGAGAGAAAAAAGAGAAGGGGGTATAGAAAAGAGCGAGCGCCGGAAAGATAAGTGGCGGCGCGGGGATTCGGGGCACAAAATCTTTGCACGTACGTCACGAGGCGCGCGCTCTCGAGAAAAGCGCCCTCCTTTCTCTCTCTGCGAGAACGGGTCAGGAGGGAGAGATTACGGGGCCAGCCTGCCGCGGAAAATTCGGGGCACGTCGGCCGGCAGCGAGCAAAGCGAAAAAACGTGTTCGCCTCGCATTTGACTCGCAAAGGACGAAACTTTAACCCGGCGCGCGCGCGCGGCTATGTACAGTCTTCGAGGGACCGAATTCGGCCTATAAATCTCGCTAATCCGCCGCGGAGAAATATGAGAGGAGCGGGTAGGATAACGCTCCCCGTCGAATTCGCCCTCTCTATTTCCCGTATTTGCATCTCCTCGAGCCTGCATTTTTCTAATCGCTGGGAGCTAAGGCGAGTTATATTCCCAGCGCTCTTTGATTTTCTTTAGCGCCGGCCCGCCCCGGGAAAATGTATAGCTCGGCCGGAGAAAAATCCCGTCGTTATATTCTGTTATAGCCGACCGCCCAGAAGTCGCTCCTTTACTCTCTGCGTGTATATTAGACGTAAGGAGCTGAACATATCGTATTGTATAAAGGCGATATCACGGTGCGACTATTGTTGTTTATAGAGGATGAGAAACTCGTGGGCGTATCGACGCGGAGTCTGTGTCTTATAATAATTTTTCGAGAGGCTAGACGCTGCTTACGTGTGCTTACTATTTTTACTGCTTCGAGTAAGATTGACGCCCGCGCGCTAGCTTCGCGGGAACGCGCGAGTGATGTAACTCGAGAGGCTGGCTGTGACGTCAGGAGACGCACGTGCGTCTTTTAATTATGAATACGATTTACATTTGCGTTTTTTGCTTTGAGAGTGAATAAAGAATTTTGTGTGATATTAGAGAGTGTGGGAGCGGTGTGATAATTTTGAATGCCGAAATGAAGATTTAAATTTGAAAAGGACTCTTTTAGTGGCTGGTGTCAGTGTATGAATAAGAGCTGAGAAAAAATTTTATATTTTACATAGCAGCTGCTTGTTTACATCTAGGTGGGCATCACGTGTTTTTATGTAAGTTTAAGGGTTTGTTTTGTGTTATTTATTTAATTTGAAAGCTTAGTAAACATAATGTTAATCTTTATAAAAATTGGACAGTCTTTAGCGTGTCTCTTATAATAAGACTTACTTTTGTGCAAGTCAACATCATTTACGGAAAATTCAATTATAAAGTTAGACAATTCGCTCAATAATTTAATTAGGAAACATTTGGTGCGAACGTAACAGCGCAAGAAACTTTTTCTTCTTAACAAGTCAGAAGAATAGCTCTCTGCGACGTTAACCTAATTATTATTAAGCTAGATTAATGAATTCATATTAAAAATATATAGATATACCTTTGAGTATGACAGTAAGTAGGTTAATATTATTTTTTATATTTTTTCGTGTAAAAAACACTCGTTACCTTACTTTTCCAAGCGTTACTTACCATTTGAACTTACAACTATAAATGTAAAACTTATTATATACAAAATCTAAAACTAAGTTAAAACAAAAGACACACAGCACACGACAAAACGCACTATATACAACTAGAACGCATCTAAAACCAAAAACGCACACAATCAGCAACAAAAACATTAAAAACAGCAACAAAAACTCATCACTAAAGCTCTAAAAATCTATACCCTCCAGTCGCTTTCCCAACTAAACCCCACAAACAAAAATAATAACAACGCGCGCATGAACCCCGCGCGCGTATATGCACGAGTGGACCTCCGACAGGAGTAAGTAATGGATGATTTTAAGCAAATGAATTAGTGTTTATACGCGCAGAGTCGAGGGCCGCAGTGGCGGTGGCTCTTGTGCATACACACAGAGAGAAGCCAGTCCCCTCGACTCTCGGTATATAAGGAAAATTCACGCTGATAAAGTGAGAGCGCAGACTGTGAGCTTGCGCGCGCGCGCGCGGCAGCTGGCTCTTCAACCCTATTATTACGGATGGAAATGTAAACTCGAAAAATAACATCAACCGGAGTGCTGAGCAAATTCTCCCTTTCTCTTTACCGCGCCGAGCGACTGGAGTGCTCGCGGACTTGAGCTTTTTGCAAGCTCGAGCTTTAGAAGCTGCGTGAGCTTTTCGAGGACTGCTTTTCGAGTGCCCTCCTGCAGCTCCTTTTTCTCGCGGCTAAGGGCGATGAAAGGATTTATTATTATTACGATTTAGGTGCGCGGACGACAGAGGCCCGGTTTATCGGGCCCCGTGTTTTCGGGTAGGCGCGAAATTAGAGGTAATTAGCCACAGAATAAGCGATGTACAAAGTGAGCACGAGTTAAGCTGTAGAAGCGCTTTAAGGGGAGGTGAAAAAGTACTAGCTGCTCGTCTGTTGGTCGTTAATTAAAAATTAAACTTTCGTCATACGCGAAGCTGGCCGAGTGTAATTGTAATAATAAATTTCAGAATTAATTTACACGCGGTTGTTAATTAAATGAAAACAGTGTAACCTAAATATAACGTTTGGTATTCCGTTAAATAACAAGGATGTTCTACATAGACCAGTATAACTGCATATATTTACGTAGTTAAAAATCAGGTAAAAATCAGCGTTTAAAGAGAGAGGGAGCTGCACGATCGCATGCTAGTATCCAGTTACTTCCTTAAACGCGAAGCAAGTAGTTCTTTATATTTACGGCGAGCCATTACAGGAACTTTATTATAACATTTACAGGAGCGAAAATTGCTCGGGGACGCGTGCAGTTTTAGTTCTAATTAGTCCATTATTATTATTACTATAACTCGAGAGCAGCGCTTGGCTCAAGCCAGCGTTTCAACTTAATTGGCTTAAACATCGCGCGCGCGAGCTTCGAGAGACGGTAACAGACGTTCGCATCCCCTTAAAGCGGCGCGGAGAGCAAAAAAGTCAAAACAAAACTATAGTGAAAGAGACTAAAAGTGAGAGAGATCTATAAAGACAGAGACAGATTCATCTCTACAGCATATATAGTACAAAGCTTAAACAAAAGATATACATTATTAAAACAGAAAAAAAAAGCAGAAACTGATTAACAAAAGTATTAGCCGCCGAAAGAAACCAGAAGTCCAACACAGAGAGAGGCAAAACGAAAAAAAATCGAGATTGCCGGCGATATCCTACGAACCGTAGTCAATAGCCAGATGATGCGTCTCGTTGCCGTCGACGCAGGCGTAGGAGCCCTCGTGTCTCTCTAGCGCCTTGGTGGCTACCAGCGTGCTGACCTTGTATCCGTCCTGATCCTTGGCCGGCTCTACGTGCATTATTCCGCTGGACAGATCCTCGAGGGGCTGGCCGTTCAGCTTCCACTTGATCGTCGCGTTGATCGGCACCTCGCTGCACGTGATGTTCCAGGGCTGGCCGTCCTTTACCAGCGTGTCGCCCACGTACTTCACTTTAATGGGGGGCCGCGCGGGTGGGACAACAACAAGACAGTTTGCTCGTAAGAGATCGGAAACTAAGTTCGGGGAGGGGGGAGGTGCTATGGCGCCCAGTAGGCTAACTCGATTCGAGATTAAAGTTGAGGCCGAAGGTAGCGCTTGCACATAAGGTCAGTAAGTTCGCTTTATGGCTTGTCGGACTTTAGTGGGCTTGACCCGTTCTCACGGTTACTCGGGGTTTGTATAATTTCGAGCAGTTAGCGCTGAATTACTCCCGGCTTTTTGAGCAGTTCGCGATATGACCCGAGCGTCTATCGGCGTGTATAATGCTTAATGGATTTTAATTTAATCGAGAGATGTTTGAATTGCGCGGGCTGGAGATTAAAGTTATGATTAGGAGCGTTTTAATTGAATTGCTTTCTAGTGTCTTTCTGTTTGCACGCCTTTGTGCAGCCGCTACCTTGGCCTTATCGATTTGTTTTCAATCTTGGTACTGCTAATAATGTATTCGAAATGGAGCTCTAATTTATAGGACGTTTTATTGTATTTACGTTAAAAGTTTATTAATTCAACAAAGTGTCTAACAGACCACGTTCACAGATATAGATCTCAAGCTTTCATTAATATACAAGCATAAAGTACATTCGAAAAAAAAAAGAAAATTCCAGACATTCCATAAAAAAATTTCAAGCACTTTCAACTTTTATCATTGTTAATAAAGAACAATAAAATACTTGCATACATTCTTGGCTGCAAAGTGGGAGGGGAGGAAACGAGCCCTTTGTCACAGCGCTACTCGGGGCTTTCCGGGTGGGCAAAGTCGCGCGATAATTATCAAGAATTTTTCGAAGCAAAGGAAAAAGATTTTCAGCGCAGCGACGAAAAAAGGGAAAATACTTGAAAACATTCCAAGAGCGATATTTCAGAACAAGTCGCCTCTACGATCTACATGTATACATTCCCGTGCAAAAGGCATAGAGAGAAAAAGTATATATATTCGCAGACAGAGAGAAAATACAAGAGCTCGGCGTATATACGCGCAGAAGTTCGTCGCTTTCCGGATCGATGAGACGGCGACCCGAGAGAGAGAGAGAGAGAGTGGGAGAAGTGCATAATCAAGTAAGCTCCGGGCCCCGGCATGTCATAGCCCGTCGCTTCTCGCAAATTATCAGAGGCAAGAAGTCGGAAAGTTAGCTTCCTCTATAAATTGGCGTCACACCATTCGCTCCGTTCATTCATCCGTTCGTGGAAGAAGTAAGAAGCGGCGCGGGGGAGGATAAAAAAAATCCATCCTAATAAATCGAGCAAATATTTATCCAGCGGCGCGCGCTCTCTCCGCGATCAAACGCAAACAAGAGAGCAAGACGCGTGCACACACTAGCTTCGCTCCTTACATACGGCGCATATACACAGCGGCGACGACCCAGATAAAAATCAATACACAGATACGGCAAGCGTCTCGGATAAAAAATAAAGGAGACCGCCGGCGTATAAATCAGACGGCAAATAGAGGCTCAAAAGCCGCTGGAAATTTTACCGGGAGAGCGAAAGACTCTCCGAACGATAGGAGCGAGTCAGTCGATATACACTTGGCCGCGCCTTTGCGATCGAACGCGCGCGCCGACACGTGTGCATAACTATAGAGGTGCACGTCTCTAACGATTAGTATACAGGTGCTTTTTTTCGCACTAGCGGCTAGCCAGCGCGTTTCCTGCTCCCGATAGCTTGGCGCCGCTGGCGGGCTAATTTTAGAGCGCTGCTCTCTACTCTCGCGAATCGTTAACCCGCTCGTGAAATTAATGCTGTCATCCGTTACGACTTCATTTCGAGAGAGCGAGAGGGGGGAGGGCAGAGGTGCTGCTTTTTGAAGAAGAATTGAGAGAGAGGCAACCTTCGAGGCTTCGTAAAAGTGCTGGGGATATTTTTAGCGGGCTGCCTGAGCGAGCTGCGCGCGCCGAGCTGTGTGTGTGTCAGCTGTGTTTTTCTTTAAGGAGTATAGTAGCGAAACGAGTGAGCGTTTGAAAATATTTAAAGAGCGCGGGAAATTTGGCCTTGCGCGGGGATGAGTTTTGATACGATGGAGGAGGAGTTAATGAACCGGAGATAAGAAGTGTTTCTTTGGAAATTCTGGAAAATAAGACGGTGTTGCGGTGAGACTGCGGTGTATTGTCTTAGTAGCGGCGAGCGAGACGTACAAAGAGAGAGGAAATGTTTTTTTGAAAAATCGATGTAATCGCTAAGAAAGCGGTTTACACTGGAATCTCAAGTCTCGAGGACTTAAAATTAATTAATAATTATCGCGAATTATTGATTACGTATTTTACTAAGCCTTTAACACAGTGAGAAATTGTGCGAGATTTTTTTTCAAATTATACAACTCGATTTTAGCAAATTTTATACGTCATTCTAAAACTCATTCATGAATATTAATAAAATAATTTAATTTTTAGCAGCGAGTTTCCTACAGCGCCGAACGAGCTCTCGCGACTGCGAAAATCAAGTCCGACTGACAAAATATGAATTATCTCTTCCTCTAATGAAATTTTCCTTCATCTGGCCTCTCGCTAATAAAATATTTTCTCAATTCGAAATGTTAATTAAATCCCCCTAATAATCATCGTCAGGGGGGACATTTGAAAAAAGAATGTTAAGTTTACATTAGTCCTTAATTAGCATTCCGATATCAAGTAATTGGATTTTTGATGGAAACGAATTCCATTCCACATTTAATTATGTTTGATTAATTTCCTTTTAGAGCTGGCGCAAACAATGTGGCAGCTCTCGCTCGCCGCTCAACGCCTTTCAAAATAAAACGCAGCATTTTTTTCCATTTGCGCGCTTCGAACAAAACTGGAGCATCGAAAAAAAAACGGCCTGAAAAACGATAGAATCCAACTCGACAGCCAGAACGCGTGCACCGGTATAGCGATCTTTTAACAATGCACAATGGACTCGGGAAAAATCCAATTGTAGATACGCGTACGCGGCGTATCCATTAAGTAGCAATTAACCAGCAGGCAGCGTATAAACAAGGAAGCCCTGAGAGAGAAAGAGAACAAGAGAGAGAGTGGCAATGGCCCGCTGCTGTCTCTCTGCTATAGCTAAATAAAACTGGCTAGTGTCGGTGCGTTGCGGTGACGCATAGGAGAATGACGTAGCCGCGGAGCAAGGCAGCAGACTCACAGCCGCGCGTGACAGAATCGACGCTTTTATCTCTCTGCGGCTGCAGCAGAGCGAGCTTTCAGATCCAGCATTTGCGTGCGATTTGAAAATCCGTACTTTACGAGGATTCGATGCCAGCACTCTGACATTGTTCCGAGAGTTGAGGAGAGCTATTTTAAGAGATAAGGTTGAGGAGAACGCGATTGATAAGATGCGATTGATACGGACTTTGTAGTCTCGAAATTGTTATCTAATTGGACGAGCACGCGCTGGATATGTGTCTGTATAATGCAAGAGAATTTCGTCTCGAGTATATATACAGGAATTATCGGGAAAAGTATGATAGAAATGCGCTGGCGAGATAAACGCGCGAGATTTCAGCGGTTTTTTCTGCTGCCGGTGATAAATTTAATGTTATCGGACACGCGTGTAAGTGAAAGTTTGCTAAACGCTTGTTCATGGAAGCGACGAACAATGCTCCGACGAGTTATTAAACTGTGTATTTACGAGGCTTTGTAAAATACGTCCGACATAAGTATAAGTGATTTTAACATTGCTCCACAATCTAGAAACTATATAGCGAATATTTAGTCTGCTTATATAATACAGCGACGATCGCGCTTCGATAAACGCAGAAAAATAAGATACGATAAATCAATCGCAATCAGCGACGAAGACGACTTAATTTCGCGCTCTTTAACAAATACCTCGTCTGATAATTTAAGAAACTAGCGCGAGATAACGCGCCACTCATTACTGTAATCTCCAAGTGGGCGCGCATAAAGGATGTTGTCTTTCAATCTCGCCACTGTGCGCACTCCTCCAGCTATTTATTTGAAAGTATATACACACCGGTGATACACTCCTACCTCCGGCGCGTTTCTAATTAATGAGAAAACGCACGTATCTCCAGCGTCGACTGAGTTGTTTGCTCTGGAAAATTCCTTTATGCAGCATCGCTTTTAGAGTTTCCCTGGACAAACGTACTTAGAGTTTAAAGAGCGGAAAAATCTCGGCAAAAACAAGAGCGGCAAAAAGCTCCTTGGGAAAAATCGAAAAGAACAGCTCTTCCAACTCCTTTGTATCGTGCCTCAGACATCGATGACTCATCGAGGATTCGCTTGGAAAACTAGGCGCGTCAGGAGAATCGATCTGCCGAGAGCCCGCAAACGCAAGCGCGTTGTGTATGTGTGTGTGTATATAGTGGATTTTGGGCAGCCCGCAGATTTGCGTTTGGCAAGTCAGCGAAGGAGGAGCTGGGGAATTTCGAGGGTGCGAGAGACAACCAGCGCGCAAGTTCGCTCAACCCGCCCACAATGCGCACTCGAGCCTAGCTCTCTCTCTCTCTCTCTCTCTGAGCGGGGGTGCTGAGCGATTAATTGGCGATGGGATTGATAGGTGCGAGAGAGAGAGAGAGAGTGTCGAGTCGAACGTTTGTATAGGGAGACAAATTTTGATTAATTTGCGGCTGGGTTTGATGAAGACGTTGGTTTTGCTCCGATGTATATGTGCGACAGGGCTATTAGCGAGAGGAGGAGGGAAAAAATCAATGCCTCGGCGAGGAGGAATGTTTACCGTAATGGAAGTAAGAAGCAATCTGGAAGAATAGATTCTCCGCTCTTTCCGGGGGCTAAATCTCCGAGCGACGCGCAAGTGACTTGCAAACTTGTTTTTCAGGCTGAAATACTGCCGACAAAGTTGTTTCGCCCGCGCGGCGCGAATAAATCATTCGATTTTCAAAGGAATTTACTTTTCATCTCGGTGATAAACGCTGACGCCAGAAATAAAATACAATGTGTGCACAGAGTAAGAGAGAGAGAACAAAGTAGCGCGTTAGGAGGATTATTGTGCTCGCGATTACTCGCTAACTGTCTTATTATGTGGAAATTTACGCTGCTACACGTCAGATGCAGCCAGCACAGTAAATCTTTTGTGCCACCGAAACATTCTCGAGAAAGCCTATACATAGACATGCGTATATATACAAGCACGCCCAGCGTGACATCAGCCTAGTGTAAAACTGCGGGAATTCCACGACGCGAAAAGCCCCATGTATATCTCCACTTGAGAGCTCCACCTCTCCTCACCCGCAGATCTAAAAAACACCTCTCTCTCTCTCTCTCTCTCTCTCCACATGTATATTTCGAGAAACTCGCTTCTCTAACCCGCGCGTAAAGCAGCATATATATCGTGGATTTTGACGAGGAGAGTGTCGGGAACGTCGTAAAAGTTGGCCAGCCAGTCTTCGTCGCCGTCGACGCATGCGCCCTCCGAGGCACTCTCTCTCTCTCTCTCTATCCCTCTCGCTTACACGCGAATCATTGAAATTTTATTCGCTCGTTCGCGCACGATCGTCTGCGGACTATAGCGCATACACACACACACAGAGAGAGGCTTAAGAGCGCGCGCGGCCCTCCCTTCGTTTTGTTCCCTAAATACACTTCTCTGTCAAGGACACGCGTCGGGATCGCCGCCGCCGACTCGGGATCGATTTTTCTTTTTATCTCCGTATTTTCGATCTCCAAAGTTGATTGCGACGCTGACGCGTGCGCGAGCGAAGAATAATGGATGCTACAGATATACACCCGCGCCGCGGGACTGATAAGAGCGTCGATTGATTTTCACTAAGATAACAGGACGAGGAGAACGAAAAAAACAGCGAGCGATCTAGGATATGTAGGCGACGTTCCGCTCGATACTGGCGTATATTACGGGAAAAACGCGAGCTCGATGGGAAATTCGCGGGAGGGATTTTCGAGAAGACTAGATTATTAAAGAGCGTCTCGCGGAATCCAGAGAGGGCCGCGTTTACATAACGCAGCCTCTCTCAGAAGGAGAGAGCAACAATGAAAACGCGCGGCCTCGATTATTAGCAATGTCGAATAACGGAGCGCGAGCTTTTTCTCTCCATCAATTCCACTCGCTCAGCCAGGCACTCACACACACTCGCGCACACAGACAGACACAGACAGACTCTCGCGCTGACACAGACACTGGCGAGGCCAGCGGGGACCTTGGGAAAAATCCATAAACGCACCGAGGATGCACTCCCGTCGAGCGACGAGAGCGACGAATCCAAGAAATAAGAGCACTAGGGGAGAAAACACACTCGTTCCATTTTTCCTCGTGACGTCACGCACACACCGAGAGCAGACAGTATTACAACTCTTACCTGAATGCACCTCGACGAGGGTGCACGCTAATAATAGCAGGCCGAGCATCACGAAGGCAGTCGTCTGGCTCTCCATCTCGACGACGTCGGCGGCGGCGGGGCGCTGGTGCCTACGATGTTGACGAGCGTCGTCGTCGTGGACCCTCTCTACTCACACGGCACCCGGGCGACGCTCCACTAGGTCGCTGCTCTCTCTCTCACTTTCTCTCTTGGCTACGCGCACACGCACGAATGGACCTGCCCCTTTCTAACCTCAATCTCGCGCGCGCTGGCTATATACGGACGTATAGCTGGCTTGTCAGCTGCTCGGCGCACTGACGGCACTGGCTGCTTACTCGGAGGAAAAAACGAGCGGAGCACGGCGTTCCATGCAGAGGGACAGAGAGACAGCGATGTGTCGTTCTGTGCAGTGACGTACGCGCGCACGCACTGGCCCCAAAACTCACGAGTCGGACAGAGACGGAGAGAGCAGTACAGTAGTCACGCGCCTCGTTCCTCTTCTATCCTTTAGGCTATACTGCTGGCAAGCTGAGTGTAGGCCTAAGCGCGACTTGGCTATCTTATCGCGATAGCGAGACGAGCGAAAGGCAGATATACGACGCGCAGCGTTTTCTTTTTATCAAGCCCAGTCGAGTGCGAGAGAGTCGATGTACTCGTGCGCGGGGCACACACAATATCACGGGATCAGACACACGGCAAGGCCGCGCGCGCGCTAATATGGCGGCCGTCTTCTGCTGCTGCTTCTCTCGGTTCCCCTGGCTCCGCTAGGGAGCGAGCTTGTGCCAGGCAGCTGCGCACTGGCGCGCACGCGCTCCGTCCCGCTCGCACCAACAGCTGTGCGCAGCTGCCTGTATGCCTGAGCCAGGGCCGTAGCTAACAGCCTGGGCTGCCTTGGGCTATACCGCTGAGAGTTGACAGTTCGCAGAGCGGCTGTTTGCGAGAGTCGGCGCCGTTTCGGTTTGAATTATTCAGTCGCGGTAGCGCGAGATAAACGCAGAGTGCATGCCGACTGCTTGCTGAGAGAGAGATGGAGCGAGCTGGATGACTCGCTGATGCGAGGATTGTTTTTGGAGCGGGAGTGGAGAGCTGCGGTTGTAGGGGATATATGCGCCGTGGTAATGTTGGCCGTGATGCGGCTGCGATTCTGCGTGGGTGCATTGTTGCGGATTGTTGGGCGATGATTTTTTTATATTATGGGTGGAAGTTTGGATTGGGTTGGGAGTACGTAGGGATGGGTTTGGTTTTGTGCATTGCTGCTTGGTTATTTAATAGTTTTCTGAAGGAATCTTGATTTGATTTGACTTGTTTTTAAAATTGTATGAAGGCATTGTATCTTTTTATTTTGAATTGCTGAAAAAGAAATTATTTGTTGAAAAACATGAGAACTTGATAAAGGCCTTTGAAGTAATTGAATTTTAAATTAACTAGCTAACGGTGAACTTAAAAACAATTAATTTTTGTTAATTCAAGTGCAAACATTTGCACGCTTTGTTTTAACAATTCGCGCTGTTTATTATTTTCAACCAACCTAAAAGGTAAATTAATTTATTTTTGAAATTAAATAAATAAACGATCACTGAAAAACCAGTTACGCAAACAAATTATAGAAAAGTATTAATTAAAATATCGAAAGATAATTTTAATTAAAGAAGTCTGAATTCTCAGAATCTTATATTCTCAACATATATTAACGACACAAAAACTTGTTTATCAGTTGCAAACTCCCTGGAAGACCTTGATTGTTTATTGACTGATCCGCGCAATTAATTCCAGCATGTTGTACAATTAATTAAACCGATGATGAATCGCCTCTATATATATAAACACACATCTATTTGCCTAAAATAATAAACAGACTTTGATGCATCGATTCCAAAACATCGCCACTTAATTTACGACCCCAAACCAGCCGCCCATCCACAAGACCTCAAATACAATTACTCACAGATCGAACCAATCGAATTCCAAACCGTTAAAATTTAAACCCTCGAAATTCTCAAGATAGGGCTCTCCACATCCCCAATACGGCCCTTCGAAGTCGTGACGTGCGGTTACGTAAAGCCTGGCTTTCCTCTATCCAACCCAACTCCTCCTGCGCCTGCGCACTAGGCAACCACCCTCGTACACACGCACACAGCCCAGCCAGTCTCTTTGGCCCTATATATATATGCCTTGCGCGCGCTGCTTTTAAGCTCTCTTTTTCGAGCTTTCCTAACCTCTCTCTCCAGCGCTCGCGAGCTTCGAACGCAAGGTCCCTGAGAAAGAGACGGAGAGAGCTTGGCACACATGCGGCCGTGACGAGTGACGCCATCTGCGCGAAGCCAGTCCAGCCGCGCGCGAGAATTTCACGCTCTCTAAACACATGCAGCGCCGGCGGCCGGGGGAATTTATAGGGCTCGTAAAGAGACGTAAACGCTAGCGGCAGCCTTTGGCTCTAGTTTGCTTTTGTATTTTGTTTATGGGGCTCGGCGTGGGAGTCTCGCCGGCTGCAGCCCGATAGTCTCGTTCTGAGAGGCTGTCGCGCAGGCAGGTTGCTTGATTGTGCGTAAAATTAGTGGTTATGCTTATATAGCTGGAGGGTGTTGCGTTGGATTGACTTGGGGTTTGGGTGGAGGGTTGGTTTGTTGAGGACTGGTTAGAGGTTTTCTGGATGGTTTTAAGTGGTTTATTTAGGGGTGGAAAGGGTTAATGAATAAATACTATAGTAAAGAGCATTTTAAAATTGTTAATTTTAGAGGCAAATGTTATTATGATAGAAAATTATTTAAAAACATTTTTTTAATATTTTGTTGCTTTAATTTTCATTTATATAAAATCAGAACTAGGCTTTTATTAAAACTTGTGGCAAATGTTTTTTTACAAAAGTCTGAAAATTTGCTGTAGGCTTTTGTCAAAAATATGAACAATTTTCTTACTATTAAATTTTATCTGTGATGAAAATTGTTTATCGATTTTCTTTTTATAAAATATTTAGTCAAAATTTGTTTAGACGAAATAAAATCCTCCTTGTTAGAGAAAATGCAGAAACGCAATTTGAAAACTTTCACACAATTCTCAATTATAAGAACAACTTGACATCAAGGTATTTTCGGAAAATTTAAAATTAAAACTGATCCCGATAAGAAAGAGGGTATCACATTATCTAGTCTAATAAAAACTTTATTAGAAGAGCTTTTGTGTTTTCGAAAAACAGAATTCGATCGTGTTTCTAAGGATCGAATTCTTCCACATACCCGCAACATGTAGTCCAGGACCCTTACTTTGACCTACTAGACCCTTGTACAACAGATCCTGCCTGTCTAACTGAAGCCACTGCTTAAATGCATAAAATCAATAAACATTTCAGTACAAGGCTTTGTACACCCGAAATTAAACCGCAATTTCGGAATTTTGTTTTTGATTTAATTTTCATAACTAATTTGGAAACATTTTCCATCCATACGCTTTTAATAAATGGTAAACTGCTTGGAAACAAATATTTGATTTATTAACTTTGTATGAAAAGTGTTTTTAAATTCACAAGCGAAAATTATTAAACATAAAATTGATTCTCCTGTGTGTACACACATACCTAAGATTTAAAGACACTAAAGTACTTTAAAAGGAACGTTAACTCAATAATTCAGTGTGTTTGCCGATCTATCAAATTTCCGCATAAAACTTTAAAATTGCCCCAAACTGCGCGCAAGCTCCGCGTTCCTCCGTATCTCGCAATTTTCGGCTGCATTTCTCAAAAATTTTCCGAAATTCCCGCCCATCCCCGAGAAATTTTCGCGAGCATTAATCTAAGCCATTATTCACGCGAGCAAACCCAGCCCCGATAACTCAATTTGTATCAGCTCCCTTTGCGCAGCGCGGCCAAGATTAATGCATTAAAATAGAATGCGTAATGCCCTAACAAATCTTCGCCCGCCGAAAGAACAAATTACGCGCTCTCTGTATACACGCGGAGAGCGGCGAACTTCCGGCAAAGAGTATACACAGCGCATGCACACAGACATAACCTCAGCTCTCCCGCGCGCGCGCCTCCACTCACACACACATACACACACAGAACAGCTCTCTCGCGATCTGCGAACTCTCACCAAACTACTTTCTAATGTTCAATATTGAATCTTCTCCCCCCGCCTACTGCCTCGCTTACTCTCGCGCTGCCAGAGTCCAAGATTAAATTATTTAAAGAAAACGCGGATAGATGGCGCTGCCGGCGCGAAACCGAAAAATTCAAACCACCGCAACTTTCTCAATCCGAGAATGCTCGCACGGAGAATCCTGCAAGCTCGGCTATCGCTCGTAAATTAAGGGGTCATCATAAGTGCCAAATGGGATCCTCGACGGATTATATATCGAACGTTAAATTGCACTTAACGGAAATTTTCCGGCCGCGGCTCTACAGTCGCGTGGCCGGGGCTCTTCCGCCGCCCGAGAAAAAGTGGCAATTAAGAAAAGCCAGAGCGCAGAGATCCCGCTGAGAAAATGTTCTCCGGCTTTCCGCGGAGCCCGCTCCCCAGTCCATTCATTATTATTCATTGCTGTTTACTTCATAATGGTAATGAACTCCCAGCGCTTTCCGCGGCCGCGCGGCGTTAATATACCAAACTTTTTTCCCAGGCTCGAGCGCACGGCCATCGATTATACGCGCAATATTTGTCGCTATTTGCATACCTCTACCTGCACGCACGCAACACTTTGAAAAAACAAAATATACGCTTTCGGACGGACGCCATCAATTTGTCGTCAATTCCGACGAGTTATGCCCGCGCCCGTGAATTTTAAACTGACGCGCGAGCTCTCATCGAATTTTCGCTCTTTCAACTGGCTTGACGGATGATTTTTTAACGCGACTTTTCGCAAAATCTTCTGCGAGCTCGTCGGATGTTCGTTTGCAAAGCGCTCCGGGAATACGTCGGCAACGTCGGCTACGCGTCAGCAGCAGCGTCGAATTGGGTAAATATTGCCCAGCGGTCTCAAAAATTTAGAGCGCGCCCGGTTATAAAGCGCCAGCGGAGCGCGTCGCCCGGGAAAAACAAGGTGGATATACGTAGAGCGGGCCCGTAAGTCGCCGGGGAAATGGCGCGTGAGTTTCTGTAAATACCAAACAGCGAGCTGCTCGCGCGCCCACAGGGCAATATCCTATTATTGCTCTTATCGTTATTTTCCGGGCCAACCGTCTGGGATGTAATATGCAAAACTAACGGCCTTCCCCTTGATACATCAGCTTACCCCCTTAAAGTTGGGAATTAGCGTAAAAACTGCGAGGCAGAGGAGATAAAGCGCGAGTGACGTTTACTAGGGCTCTCGCGAATACGTAAACTGCGTGCGCGGCGAACGATGAAAAATAGCGCGGCTCTGAAGTTGATAAACAATGAAAAATGCACCTCACCCCCCACTCTCTAGCGCGCGCGTCATCAGCGCCATCTTCGACCTCCCGCGGTGTGTGCGGCTCGTGTTTTCAGAGCGGCCCTTAATCAAGCGGTTTTGAGTGACCGCATAGGTGCGGCGAGGGAAAGTATGAAATTTAACGCTGACTTTGTAGGGAGTTTGATATAGAGACGTTTTTAAAAGCGTGGAAACGTTATTTTGGACGGCTCGTTGGGTTTTTACGAGGTCGCTGCTTAAATTTTTCGTTATTATTAAACATTAAGTGAACATTATGCAGATTCAATATAATTAAAGTTTAATTTTTAGTTGGCGGCTGTTTAACAGTCAGCGTGAAAGCGTAGTTTCCTTGAATTTACTAGAGGCCGTGAAAAATGCAACTTTATAACTATAGCTTTATTAATTGTGTAAATTTAATAACTCTTGCGTTTATTAATATTACATCAAACCTGCAAAATTATAAATTGTAATTTGTGCGTTGACGTTATGGTACACCGACTATTCGGCAATTTAATAATAAAACAAATTTAATTACATATTCAGAGTATCACGTAATCAGCGTAAAATCAAAATCATTATGTACAATTCGCCTATTCAAAAATCCGCTTGACGCTTAATGCGACGTATCAGTAATAATTCATGCGGCACAAGCTAAAAATTAATGCACGCGCATTCACAATAAGTTCCGAAACTAAATTTACTTTCAGCGCGCAGGACACTCGAAAAGGTCGCTCGTTCATAAATAATTATTCAGCTTGCGCGCGCTCTCTGTGTAACTTTAGTAACGCAAATGAAATCGTTTATATGTATATATCTATACATACGTATATATAAAATCTGGCGCCTCAGCGCTGATCCCGCTTCCCATTGGAGTTTGCTTTAAAAGCAACCTCCGGGGAACAATTCAAGATAGCAAACAGTCAAATTTGTTCAGCGACGTTTTGACTACGCCGTACAACTTCTCGAGTCCGCAAACATTTCAAGCATCCTGCGCGCGCCCTAGCGCTGCAGCGCGGCGAGCGCAGCTGCGCTGAACAAAAACATTGAGTTTAATAATTAAGATTTCTCCGGCTTGTTTCTTCAGCACGGCTCGGGGATTATTATTGCTGTTGTTCTTGACTTTTTGCGCGATTGGCATCGACGAATGGTGAGAGCGAGTCGAGGTTGAAATGTTTTATTAACTGTCGTAAAAAAGGTACGTCATCTATGTCCTTGCGGAAATAAAGCCGGTCTTAAAAATCCAGCGATTTCACAATCTCGGTTACAAAAACAAATTAAAAATCTTAACGCAATCAAGCTACATGCATTAAACCACAAAAAATGTAATTAAACTCAAAAATCCACGTCGATCCCAACCCTTCCCTCAACTCCATCCGCCAGAATTATCATAAAACGACACTTTACACCTAACCCTCCCGCAACTTGAAATTCCCAAGTACTTAACAGTCTCGCGACACAACCCCCCCACCAAATTTCCGCTCCCCCCTTCAAAATCCATCAGCCGCAACTTAGCTCCTCTCCTCTCGCATATGCAATCTCCCGCAGCTCCGTACTTCCGTACGTGACTCTCCTCGCTACCCCCCACCATCGCCCCCAAAAAAAGAATCCCCCACCAGGCCAGCGCCCGCGGATGTATTCTGCGGGACATCGCGACGCCGGACGTCGCGGCGCCGCCCGACCTAACTTTTCCTTCTCGTCCCGGGGGCGCGCTCCGCGCGCGCTTCCTTTTCGACCATGTCGCGCGCTAGCGCCCCCCCCCCCCC
>UELX01003443.1:0-23335 GCA_900480035.1 Eupelmus urozonus | reverse complement strand
AACGAAAAAAGGGCTTCGATTAAAAAAAAATAACGTTATGAATGGATGCTTAGGTCAAAAGTTATCTGTGTTTGAAAATAATGAAAAATCTCGTTTTTTTTGCAAAATTGCATGAATTTCCCTTTTTTAAACGATTACTTAGTTTTACTTTATTTTTCATAAAATTGACATGCGGTTGTATAGAATAAAACTTGGAATAAACATTTTACAATATTTTTTATTTAATAGAATATGTTATTTTGAAACAATTTTATTTAAGATCGTATATTACACAGTCTTTTGATATATTGTTTATTTTTCGGTATTCTTGATTGTTTATAATAAAAACATTTTTTTTCTTTTCATGTTGAAAAGGTACGTTAGTTTTACACAGTACTTGTGTTGGGTAAACAATCTGCACATTCTTTTTTTTCCGCATATCGATTGTTTTACGGAAATAAAGTAAAACTAAGTAATCGCTTAAAAAAGGAGAAAATAACGCACTTTTGCAAAAAACGAGTTTTTTTATTATTTTCAAACTCAGATAACTTTTGACCTAAGCATCCATTGATAGCGTTATTTTTTTTAGCCCTTTTTTCGTTTTTTAACTGTGTTCATGCAGAATTTTAACAAGCACTTTTTAAATGATGAATATACATGTCTTTAAGCAAATCGCTACTTTTTGCCTAAATTCTTTATTTTAATTTAAAATATAAATTATTCAAGTGCTTAGAAAACAATGTCACAAAGCATTTTTTCTGTGTACCTCTGCATTTTTGTTTGTCGTAAGACATAACTAACAAGAAAAATCGGGTTAGAAAGGTGTACTCGCTTTTTGAAAATTGACCATTTTTTGATGCCACTAACTGGTAAATTTAAAAAGATTTCCTCATATACGTAACTTTTTGTAAAAAAAAAAAAAAACACATAAATAATTTTCCAGGTAATTTGGGAAGAATGAAAAATCCAAATTTATTTATCTATTAGCAATTCATTAGCTGGTTGGCCTCGCCGGCCTATTCTGAAATGAACAGTTTTATATTTAAATATAGCTAAGAAAGGGTGAAGACAAGTCCAATATTGATGAATTAAAATAATTAAAATTGCATTTATTTAGATATAGTATAGTACTTACTCATAAAGTTGGAAAGTGGTTGTGAGCTCTCCAGACCCCCTAAAGTGTGGAAAGTGCGAAAAAAAAAATAAAAAAAAATTGACTAATTTGGTTTCTATCAGAAGCCACAGATATCGACACGCGTTACGAAGAGAAGCCAAACCACCAGCTCAAGTAGAAGAGATTACATATTAACAATTTGCTACGAAGTTAAACCTAATTGAGCTCTTGCTACGAAGAGTATCTAAATTCAGAGGCTGGCCACAAATAGAATGGATTCTCTTCATACCAAGCCTCTGAATGAAGATACTCTTCGTGGCAAAAGTCTAACCTAGATATTCTTCGTGGTAATCGATGAATTTAGCTTTTCTTCGTTGCGCGTGTCGATATGTACTCAATACAATTATATGACTTCCGATTGAAACCAAATAAATCAATTTTATTTGAAAAACTAGTTTATACCACATTTTGAAAAGTTCGATTGCTTCTTTTGCTTATAGAATTGACAAAATTTTCGGAAAATTGATACTTGAGAAAATTAAAAGAAAACTTTTTTATAACAATTTTCAAAAATTTATAAAAAAAATCCATGTACTGCGTGTATATGCATGTTACACATATATGTATGAGTTGTTTCAGCGCATATTGTGGGATATCTACTCATATGTTTAAAAGTATTTCACATATTTATTAATATCAAATAGGAAAATTGAGCAATAAATCGTGAAATTTTTTTAACTTATGCGCAAAAAGAAAAATTAAAGCAATAATAAGCATTTCTCTGCTAACTATATCCCCGCAATGGTATGTACTCGTTTAGGACACTTTCTCGCCTGGATATTTCCTCATCCCGGACACTTCCCGTCCTGGACACTACTCCGTTTTGGACACTTCTCCGTTCTGGACACTTTTCCTTCCGAAACACTGTAAAATCACGACATTTAATTAAAGAAGATCAATTAAAATAGGCGATCCTCATCCATCACCGAGTGTAAGAGGGAGAAAATGTCTATCATAAGTCTCTCCAACGCACTCTTAAAAAACAATTTTTACCGCGGGAATTGGTTATCTTTAACTAAATTTACTTTTTTAAAACAAATCATAAGAAAGAAGTGTCCAGACGAGGAAGAGTTCTAGATGAGCAAATACAATATGAGGAAATATCCGGAAGCCCAAGCAGGTCCTCTTTTTCAGTGTTTCCTCTTTTTCGGTAAATCTACAATTTAGTGTCCATAGATTAATATTTCATACTTTCATTTGAGTTTTTATTAGAAGAGCGCGGTAAATGTAGAATCTCCAGACAGTTTAGAAATTCCATTACGTTGTATTATTGCATAGTTGAGACTCGCAGCAAACGAGCATCTCTCATTTACAGATTCTGACTTAATACGGGTCCTTGTATACGTTTGCTAGACACAGCCTCTGTTCTACTTTATTTTGTAGGTCATTGAAGGTTTCAATCAATCAGTTGAAGTTCAGATCGCATAATTATATGCACCAGATTATTATTAGCTTAATTTCAAATAATCTGAGTAACTCATATTTTTTTCAAACACCTCCTCCTTCTTTATTACCATAAAATCATCAAACTTAATCCAACGAAACCCACTTCCTACCGAGAAACCTTATCTGGTCGCTTAACATCAAACTCTCATAATTTCCAAAACAACCCATACCCCAAACAGCTCCCGCAAACTCCGCCGAAAATTAGCATTTCTCAGGCCCAACTTGCCAACTGCGCGCGCCGCAGCGCGAGAAAAACGAAAACACTTTCACCGCGATGGATTCGCGATTCTGCAAACGCGTAGCCACTCGGCCAATTACTTATTCAACTTGCCGCGCGGCTCTGCCCAAGAAGTACAAGCCGATACGGCCAAAGTGCTGTGTCGAAAAGACGTTTACACTGATTGCCGGCGATGCGCAGCCGTGCATCAAATCCCAAGCGATGCGCCCCGATGCCCAGATGGGCCGAGTTCGCGCTGGCTTCGGGAGTCCAAAACTTTTGTTGATTTCCGCGCTTTGTTTCGTTTTGTCGAGCGAAACGAGCATTGTGGCCTTTGTGAGTTGAAAGATCGTTGTAGTGGTTTTGGAGAGTAATTGATTTTTTTTTTTTTGGTTTTCGGGAAAGTTTGAACGTTGGTAATGTGTTTGATAGTGATCGAAATTTAGCTCTTATTTTGGTTATAGGGAGAAATGCGTTCATAGGTTTCCGGGATTGAGTTACTGGTTTCTTACATACGTATCTTTTCCTATAAGAGGCAAGTAAGACAGAACTTTGAAGTTTTCACTCGGAAACTGGTTGTAATTTCAAGCAGGATCAGTTTTATGCGTGCGGCTTACGAGTTCATTTACATAATCTTCTGAAAATAAGAAGAGATAGATATTCATTCATAAATTTATAAATGATCAAACCTGTTTTATTGTAAAGGTTAAAGTGTAAAAACTTATTATTTTTGGATAAGATATATGAATAGTACCAACTTAACTTATTATGAAAATTAAATTTTTTTAATAATTATTATTTAAAATGTTTACTCTACATTTTTATTAATTTATTGCTTACGAAATATAAATTGAAATATGAAAAAATGTCGCTACTGAAAGCGAATTAACATAACCGCGTCTTATCAAGACTACTTCATTTACAAAATTTAAGTTAATTTAGCTCCTGTTTTTCTATACTGAAACACTTTACTAAATTCACTCTTAAACACCAATTTAAACCTAAACGTAATTTACACAAGTCGTTAAATCACATAATCAATCCACTATTGTCATTCCTCATAAAATAAAATTCAAATAATACATTTCACAATAACCATCCTACCTTTATTTACTTACCACTGTTATTGCCTTATTAACTAAACGCCCGCTGTAACCCGACGCCAGCATCATCGAACCTTTTCTATCCAGCCATTATTAAAATCATAATGAGCATGACGCAACCGAAATTACAAGCATTAATAACCCAAGTTATCCAACCCAGGCTATTCAACCAGCCAAGAGAATTTCTCCTACGCTCGATCGCCTGCCTCGAATCGCCATAATTCGCGCTTGCACCGAAACTCAATCGCACTAGCATTAAAATCTTTTACTACAGCCTCGCGCACGCAGCCCCGCCACGTAACACCTCGACATCATACCGAGATTCCTAAAATCCGAGCAGATAGAGGCAGCGGCTCATGCAAAACACGTTATCTCAATCCACCCGGCAAAACCACAGCGCTCCGGGATTACGTAAAAAGCCAAGAGAAGAGAACAGGTTTCCGCGAGTCTTCATCGGCGAATTCGCGCTCCCATGTATAATGGCGACATTGCGCAAAGCCACTCGATTATTAAAATGAGCGGGTGCGAAATTGCCGGCTTTTCCTAACTGATTTCCCAGAGCCGCTCGCGCAAATTGGATAACGCGAGCTTGGAAACAAGGAGATTTCGGGAGATGATGATTATGATGACGCTACTACCCTCTCGAGATTGCGGCCGAGAGCGTTTAGCGATGGGATGGTTAATTGTAGCTTGGTGAGATGATGGGTTTTCGGAGGATGATCGGGAGATGGATTATTGATGCTCTTTGGCTTGGTTGGGGAAGCTCGGAAGGAAGCGTTTTAGTGGCTTTTCGTGTTTCGCTTTCGCAATTTGGAGGTTCGACGATTTGGATGGGTAAATATTGCGGAATCTTGGGTATTTAGCGGGAGAGCCTCTGGGATTTTCTTCGCGGACTTCTGTAAGTTAGGTAATTCTGTGTTGATCGAGGAATGCACTGGACTTCGGTTTACCGTCGATTTCGCAAAATTCACTTGAAGCTTCTTATAATATAAATTATTGATTTTTTTAAAATTTATAATGTAATTACTAATCCAGTGAAAGCCGAAGCGCTCTAAAAGATGGCACGCAAAAGAGTCACTAAATCAACGACGTAACCCGGCGCGCGCGGCAACAACACAAATTTGTATTCGGCAAAAAAAAATACACGGCCGAAGAGCGGCTCATAATTTTCCGTAAGAAATTATTATCCAACATCTTGATGTTGAATAACAAGAGCAGGACTAGTTTACAATGCTCGGGACGAAAACAAAGCGGGCGTTTCGCCACCATTTCGACTCGTAACCGAATTATCTGAAAAAATAACGGCTCGTTTGTCTCCCGCTAGGTAAGACAGAGCTAGCTTTTACTCGGGACGTTATATACATGGAGCGATGCATCTTTGGAGTTGGTGAGATTACGCAATCGGTTATTAGGAGAAGGTGGCTGAGATCGTTTGTATGTGACCGGTAATGATTACACGGCTGGTCGGCTGGGCTGATGCGAGAATTCTGCGGAAGTGTATGAGGCACGGTGTGGTATGGAGAAGGGAAAGATATTACATTCTTGTTTATATGGGTGCATCTAAAAAATATTTGTATGAGTATAAGGACCTTAATTACAGTTGTATATTTATATAAGGAATAAGAAAATTACTGTATTCAAATTATATGGACAATTAAATATTTGAAGCAAAATAAAATTGTGACATAATGGAAAGCAGTTGATGGAAAAAGCATTTCAGCTTTTTTAAATAGTTCTCTGTTAAAAGAGAACACTTCCGACTATTTTAATATCCACTTAGATATCAAGAATTTGAAATTTTAAAGTAAAATATACAATACATTAGTGGACAGGCAGACCACTTTAAAGTAATTGAACAAAAAGAAGGTCCGCAGTCCTTTCAGACTTTATCTTGTTGGAAACTATGATGATAAAAAATGAAAGTCTTTTTAAGCAATTGTAAGCTTTTTAAATAATTAATTACAAAATGGCGACCGTGAAAATGTAAAACGAAACGTTTAAAAATTATTAGCGCAAGTACACAGCTTTCATTAAAATAAATGATCGTTATTTTTACAAACTTTAAAGTTTTACATACTCAGATTTGTAGTAAACGCTTGTTCTAAAAGTACGAAAATAAACTAACAAACTTAAAAAAGAGATCAAACATTTTTTTCCTATTTAAAGACATTCTAATTTTTCAAAACACTTCCCATTTCAGCTATTTCCTAAATCCACTCCTCTCTTACTTCACTTCTTACTTCAATCCCCGCGCTCATCAAGCCTCCCAAACCATCTCCCCACTCTCCTCCACAACCGACAAATCCAGAAGCTCAGAAAAAACCAATTTTCGTCTCACCTCGACCACAAAAAGCGAGCGGACCTTAAAAAGAAAACAAAAGAAAGGTGGACCCATCGTCCCTACCTCTCCAACCCAAAACTCTCAGGCACATACATAGTCAAAAGGGTGGGCGCCTCGGAATCTCAGCGCCGCCGGTGAAAGTGTATCAGCGGCTGCATCGCTCCGCGCGCTCCGGAGTGGGACCTGCAGAGTGCGAAAAACGTCGCTGTGTGCGTGTGGACTCCGGACTCTCTTCGTGCCTCTCCTGGAACAAAACAAACGCGCGCGCGGCTCGGAACAGTCGCGTCGTAAAGAGCGAGCGTAGCGCAAGCGGAGTTTCGAGCGTAATTTAAAGCGGCTCGTTTGAATTTCCCGCGGAAATGTTGGCTTGCCGGAGGGCCTCGAGCTGTTTTTAAAGTAGATTTTTTTATTATTGAGCGGATGGTTTGCTTATATTACAGGAAATAGTGTTTTCTTATGGTATAGATTAAGGTATGTGATTAGTTGGACGAGTGACAAAATTAAAACTTGTTATAGATAGTAATGAAATCGCGATTCTTTATTGTGCGCGAATCAAAAGAATCCAGCATTTATAAGCAAAGAAGATGATAACGAGGAAAGATACGAGGTGACGGAAGGCAAATGGGATGTGAGCACTGGTTTCGCAGCCGATGTGTCGATCGATGCTACCCATGCGGCCGATCATAGCCGATCGACGGATCCGGCTTGCATTGGATCGATTTGGTGTTTTTCTGCTAGTTTTCTTCGTTTTGGCCGCAGTTCTTTGGCAGGTTGAATGTAAGAATTTTAAGTTTACAATTTTTTTGTTCTGGAAGGTAGAGTAGGAAGTGTTCTAGTTAAGTGAATTAAAGCAGAACGTTTGCTAGCTCTAATTAAAATTTTTTCACGCGTGAAGTAGACTGAAGTTAAAAATTAAGGATTGCATTAACAATTACAGTAAAGCAATTACAAATTTATACCTTTTAATCCTACAAGAAATTAGAAAAGAAAAAAAAAATAAGTTGAAATATCTAAATATGTTTGAAAGTATAAATTTAAATTTCTTTATGAGATTTTATTTATATTTTCTTCAAACTAAATTATTGCTCAACTTATATATTATTTTAAGGCAAAACTGCTTTCTGGAATCAAATTGTTTCAAGAATGAAGATAGATTTTTCTTCCATATTTCATGGCAAATTTAATACGTCTGAAAGTAGCATTAACCGTTATGTTTATGAATACACGGTAGTTGCATCTTGATAGATCCATTAACTTAACTATATAAATATACAGTTAAGTAGTCGCATCAAATGTAAAATAAAGATTGTTTCCGTAGAGCCTTTTAATAAATAAACAAGAAATGAAAAGCCATTACGTTTACTTCCTAAAATGATGGATATATATATTATTAAAATATTTTTATCTCTAGCTAAGAAAGTATAAGCGCGGCTTCTAAATAAACGAAATTACATCATTACATTATTCCATTTAATTATCCAATTCTATTTAATAAGTACTCGATAATAAAAAAATTAAAAATTATTACTCGAGTTGAAATTAAAAAGCTGTAATAAAGTAAAATTGTCATTAAATAATTAATATCACCATAAATTGAAAAAACAATTTGGATTTATAAAAAATGAACTTTGTAATAACTTTGAATCATAATACTATGTATACAAATGCCTACCTATACAAAGCGTATAATGGTATATAATCCTTAAGTAGACCACAAAACTAATTGGAACGCAAAGTAGTACTTTTCATAAGTAGCATATTACTCTTGAATCCTTCTCAAGAATTCTCAGTATTTTTTACTCACCTGTTTAATAAGTAATAAAGAAGCGAGGTTCAGTTTACTTACTAAGAATAAATAGCATTAATAAAGTGGATAATAGCATTCACAACGCTTTGCATTGCGTAAACGTAATTATTAGAAAAAGCAATAATTGATTATCTTTACAGTGCACTATTACCGCAGTATCTTAATACACAGTATTACACCTATATAATGATCGCTAACTAAGATCTCCTTCGTATAATACCAACATTAATAAGCAGGTATGCTCCCCACAAATCCAATTCGTCCTTCTCCAACAAAAACTCTACAACGTATCCATAACAAACACCTCTCTCCACATCCATAAAAAAAAACCAAACAAAAAAATCCAAACTTTTCCCAAACTCCTCTCCGCAATCGCCTCATAATCTCACCCAAAAAAAAAACAAAGACAATCTCACTTTTCTTCTCTGGACACTGTCCCCGACTGCAGCCACCTTGAACCAGTGGCAATCAAA
Source organism: Eupelmus urozonus (assembly GCA_900480035.1). Taxonomy (NCBI): domain Eukaryota; kingdom Metazoa; phylum Arthropoda; class Insecta; order Hymenoptera; family Eupelmidae; genus Eupelmus; species Eupelmus urozonus. The sequence continues at coordinate 14,795 of UELX01003443.1, read as the reverse complement.
CTTTCATTTTCGAGTGACCGCCGCGAGCTCCGACATTCGTCACGCCAACCGGGCGTTTCCCCCCAAAAAATCACGCGCAATTAACACGCTTTCCTTCCGCGACTCGGAGAAAGAATAAAAGAAAAGTGGACACAGCGAGGCCTAATCGGGCCGAAATTCCTACGCATCCTAGGCGACGCGAGAGAGACGCTTTTTAATTGGCGGCTTTCGCACGCTTGGTATTATAAATAGAGCTGCGCGCATCTTGGGGTAATTAGGCAAGCGAACCGCTAACCCAAAGACCTAATAAACATGTAGTTTAAGCCGGTTAAGGGGGAGTTGTGCGCGGAGTGGAGTCGGGCTTGAGTGGGCAGGATGCTGGAGTGGTTTCACTCTCGATGCTCGTTGGCCGTGTATGTGCAGGGATCGGAAAGTTGAGTTAAAAATGATGGTGAAAGAATATATGTTTGGATTGAGTGTTTGATGTTGGATTATTTTTATAAATTGAAGAATAAAGAATTTTAGGTCTTTTGATGAAATTTAGGACGAATTCTGTTTGAAACGGATTATTCATTATAATGATGCTATAAAGATGGGAAAAGGCGAAAGAGTTAACAAAAGAACATAAAATATTATAATATGAAAAAAAATTCCTTTACGATATTCGATATGCGAGGATAAAGTAAAAGACAATTTATGTCGTCTTTTGATTCTTTCATACAAATATGAAAACGTCAACCAGTTGAATAATAAATTTACGTAATGTCATCGTAAAAGAGACTTGTAAAATTGTTGTACCTTTTATATGGTATTAATATTAATAAAAAATAATGTTTTTTTTACTTTTGATACAAATTTATTTGAATAAAATATTAAATAAGAGCAGTAACATTATACCTATAATAATAATTACAATTTATAAAAGCACTAAAAATTTTCATACTGTCTTATATTGCTAATAAAAAAAATTAAAATTCCTCTACATAATAAAAATCATATTAAAATTAATATTACTCTAAACTTTGTAGACTCGCAGCAGCAAGCCAACATTGACTCCACAGTCCGCCACAACTAATTACAATTAACGTCCCCGCTAATGTAACAACAGTGACCATCTCCATTTCAAAGCCCAAAAACCACAGCTAAAACTACCACAAAACAACTCCACTTAAACAATCATTCCCAACAATAAATCCCACATCTCAAACACCTACCACTCTCACCCATCCCAAAAAAAATTAAAAAAAACACTTGCACTCCTCTTTTCATTCAAGCGCGCTCAATTAAACGTCACAAAGAACACTCGTGCGAAACCACGTCGACAATTGCACACATTTGTCGACCTTCTTTCTCTTGAAAAGCGCAGTCCATCATCAATGGTCACCAAAGTTTCTCCTGATGCGCATCCCCGTCATTAATCAGCGGCGAGTGCCACGTGCGTCTGGCTTGAAATTTTTAAACATTCTTTTTCTCGCTGTGTAATCGGACGAGTTTCGCTCTGGCTGCGTCGCCGAGCGGACAAAGACCGTTAGTTCGAGGCTGCACGGATCGCGAGCTCGACGCGAATATAGCGGCTTTTCCAGGTTACGAGTGTAGAGGATGGAAAAAATGGGGAGCGATGCGGATGATACGCTAGGTGGAAAACTGGTGATTAGTGGGTTTGGTGATTGGCTGGTAGTAGGCATCGGACTGGTTTGGTTTTGGTTGCTTTGGTTGAGGAAGTGTCAGAGGAGTTTAGGCTGTATGAAACTTGTTAATTAATATGTACGAGGAATAAATAGTGGAATAAAGATACAAATTTTTTATAATATTTTATTTATGTTTTATTTTTTAAGAATTTAAGTATTTCCGCGCTTTTGTTTTTTCGTTTTTTTCAAATCTTACATTTATAGAGGGAAACCTGTTGAAATATACACGTTGCATATTAAAGCAGCAATTAGATATTGCATGCATTACAATGCACTCAAATTTGCCTCTACAAGTCTAGCGTTTTAATTAGAATTTGCAATAATACTCATAATGTAATCAAAACAGACACGGAACGTACCTAATTTCGTTCTAATCTAATCAGTTCTCTAACGTTACAAATTCCGTTTCATAACAAGTTACAATTTCCGTCATTAATATTCATTTCAGTGCATAATGAACAGGATGCTCTATATACATTACTCACTAATAAAAACATCAAAATACTACGCAGAAAAAAACTGCCAAATTTCTCTCAACAAATCCAAAAACAACCAAAACTAGCCGATCTTAGCACCGTCTCCAAATCCCAAAACAATACCAGGAAAAGTAAAATCACAATTAAGCCCACGGGTCCAACGTTCCGTCATCCCGATTTTTCCGGCAACCGCCACTCCAAAATGTAAATCGAGCGCTCTGAAAAACTCTCAAGTCCCCACTCTATTGTCGCCGCGCTCCCGAGCGCTCATCATAATCATCCGCATTGTCCCTTCAATCTCGCTTTCTACTCTCCTTTTCCTCGCGGCTCTCGCGCGGCCAATGCTTCGCCGACTCGCGACACTCGTTTCCTTTTTCTCTCGCGCTCTCGTAATTGATTGCATCTCGAGCAGCTCGAGTTTTTCTCTGCCTCGCGAGGTGATTTTCACCACCGTGACGCTCAGTGGAGACTTTTTTTTTTTTTAGTTTTCGTTATGTCTTTAGTGAAATTAATTGCTTTTGTGAGTGCGTTTTGAGGTTGCGGTTTTCAGTTGTATGGGAGGTGTTTCGGGGAGGGGACGATTTTGATAGAGGAGGGGGAGATCTTGGGGAGTGCTAATTGAGAGATGATTCGCTGGAGAGCCAATTAAGGCGAGGCGTGAGATAGGTTATTTAGAGACCTTTCACACGGCGTTTTAAAGTGAAGCGAGGAGGATTTATTGTATACTGGTTGTTTCTGCTGCATAAACGTTGAGTTTAAGAGTCTTTACTTTTACTTTATTAAAGCAGGAGTAATGTTTTGTCCCGCTTTTTTAATTATTTATCTATTATTTAATTGTCTTGCAAAAGAAAATTAATTATGTAAATTCCAAACGTTTCTGTTAAAATGCATTTTTTTTTAAATCGCCTTAGAAATTTTGATTCAATCACAGCTAATCTCAGCGATTATCTAGCGCTCAACTTTCATGAGTTCAGAAAGCTGACAGTGCATCGTAAAACGAAATTATACCTTTACGATTTTAGCTGTGCATTTCAAAGTTACATCAAGGAACGTCATTTCCAGTTTAATAAAAGTCACTTTTCTAAGCCCTTACTGGAACGCATAAAAACACCTCAGCTGTTAAATACTACTTATAAAATATTTAGTATGCATTACAGCATCACTTGTATTATACCAGTATATTACATAAGCGTTATTTCTTGCAATTATGTCTTTAAATCTTTACATTATATACATATCGTGTTCGATTTATTCAAAAACGCATTTGAAATAAAATTAATGCGCAAATAACTATACAAAAATTTTATTTTGTTAATACCTATGTGAAAGATGCTTTGAGCTTTTTAAATTTTGAATTATGTTGTGTAATTAAATTATTTGATTATATATTTTACAAAATAGTAAGATCTATAATATTCTTGTCTTGCGATACCCGACTTATTCTACTTGCAGTCTATATTTGGTTACCTGTATATTGACAGTAATTTTAATATAAACGTTAATCTATTCAATAAAGAAACGTTTTTAATTAAATAATTACGACTTTAAAGGTTATGTGAAACAACAAATGTATGTATCCGGAATTCCGGCTTCTGAATTCTTTTTATTATTACGTTCATTTTACTAAATCACAATTAAAAAAATACAATAACCTATTTTCTTAGCCTGGGAAACAATCTTTGAAAGAGATCTGAAAAAATACCAAAGTATTAAATTACAATAAAACGAAGAACAATAAATTTCAACTCTCATGATTTCTCCACTCATACACAACACAAAGACATCATACAAACTTACGAAATTAATAACTTTCCAATCAAACAAAAGATAAACGCATGAAAATATTTAGCACCAAGCCAACTTTAAAACAATACGCTCACCCGTCCTTCCAATCTCTCGATCCAGATGACGACAGTTCCAACGAATGCCGCGCCGTTCGCGTCTTTGAAATCTTCGCCGGCGACGAGTCGAATTGAAAGAGAACTATGCGGCTCACGGGCGCAGCTTCTTTGAAATCATCGCGAAATTGGAGGGCAATTAACAGGTGCAGCTCGTGTCGCAATAAATAGCTGCTGCTGACGTCTTGTTGAGATGGTGAGCGGATATTCCTGGCGCTGGTTTTAATAGCCGAATTCGTGGGTTCTGAAAGATCTGGGAGTATAATGCAAATTGTTCATGGACATGTTTCACCTTGGTGAAATTGCGGGATAATTAGGGAGAGGCGTTAACGTAGTTTTTAGCATTTTGCTTCTGGTGTTATTTTTGTTTTATTAATAGATAGGAGAAGCACTTGGGGCGATGCTGATCGGTACTAGAATACTTAAAGGCTGAAAGTGGAAGAGGAGTGAAATTTTAATTCAATTTGATGTGACGCTATATGGTTCGAAAGCGTAAAGTTCTAGGATGAATAAATAACGGTCTTTAACGAATCAAGTTCTTTCAGAATATTTTATTTTTGCGGATGTTTCGAATGATTGACAACAAATACTGCTTTCAAGACAAATTGAAAATGACAAATTACATATGCAGTAGTTTTAATATAATATATTATTTGACACTTTCAATATGAAACTTTAAAAGACTTTAAAAAGATAAGTACTTGTCAATCTCGTGAAACGTCGTCAAAAGTGATTCGTTAAAGTCTGTTATTTATTCATAATAAAATTAAGTCAATTGGTACGTAAGATAGTATTAAATAAGAAAGTGATCCCGGAAAATGGATTTGACAAGGGATTGATATTTTTACCTAAGAATGGAGCCTGGTACTTTTACTTTTTATTCTAAAATTATTTATTTTTACAGTAAAGTGTTTCGTGTCTTCTTAGTTATAAGTTTAGGTAGAATAGAGCTAGAAAAATTTATATATTTTAATAAAAGTAGAATATTAAAACTTTAATTGGACACGTGTTTTATTGAATATGATATAATTTGATCAAATTCTATAAGCCATTTTTGTTATTTTAATCAGCGGTTGTATTCAAAGCATTTATGAAAGCATTCAATGTACCATCAAAACCAACTTGCGAAAAGGTAATGCCCTTTTGTAATAAGATACTAAAATTATACTGGGTATTCAACAAGAATACCAATTCTTATCTCAAAATCTATTCATTTAGACTAAAAATAAGCTCGAAATAAATTTCAAAATTAAGTTCAAAATGACAGGAAGACAGAACTTTATGCACTGATCTGATTTAAGTTCAAATCTTTTTTCAACAAATTCTTAAATTTTGAGATAAGAAAACAGAATTTTTCGCTTAAAAATACCCTACACATTTTCTAAAATTATCTTTTATTTTTAAAATATAAGTTTTTATTACACAACTTTTAGACTGCTTAATCATAGTGTGGATAATTAAAACTTACTAAAACAAAGGAAAATATTCTCTTGCTCGTGGGCTGAAACTTAAGCTAAAAAAGAAAAATTGCTAAAACAAAATGAAGGCGAAGTTCCAGCAAGCTTCGAAAACTTAAAAGGTCTCTAAAAGCTCTTGACAAAAAAATAAAGGGCAGAAGATTATAAAATGATAAAAGAATGACGAAATCCGAAATTCGAAGTTCATAGTAATGAAAAAACCTCTCCCTTAACTTGTACATGTTTGCATTGTTGCTAATAAACTCGGTTTTACGTGTGTTTAAACTTTTACATGTCTATATAAGGTTTAACGTGTCTTCAAGCTTTCGCCTATCTGCAGTCACCAACTGAAAGCCATTTTGTATGTGATTCTAAGCTATTGTGTGCCTGTAATGTTTGAAGGGAACGCGCAGCCTTTAGCGCATCTTAAAGCGATTATGTTAGTGCTTATTTGTTACGGGCAGGTCTGCGTTTAAATGTGCGAGTGTAAATTGAAAAATTCACGCAGCTTTTAAACTCACGCAATTTATTTATGTGTGAAATGCGGGCGAATTTGGAAAAGGATTATGGTACTGTAATGGTAAATTTTTCATTTTGAACATTACTAAAGAAAGGGTTCATAAAAGTTTTCAACTGCAAAGGTTTATATAACTTTCAAAAGGTTTGACATAGTGTTATTTTATTGTGTTTATTTATTTACGTAAAATAAATCCTCTTTTATAAATAAATCATCGTTTTATTATTGCATCTGCAAAATAAACAAATATTTAATATGAGATTTAATTAAAATTTTATCGAAAATTCGTTCTTTGTTAAAAATAAATATAAGAATATCAAAAGCGTTCATTTGTATATTATAAAGAAAAGAATCAGAAATGTTTAGTCACAAAAAGATTAATTTAAAGCTTGAATTTTTTAAACAGTTAATATATAATATTTCCTTTGTTAAAGCTCAATATTTAAATAAAATTATAAATTTTGCACATACATTGCAGAGAAAAGAACATTTTAATCAAATTATAATTATAAATAGAACATTACGTGTTACAAATGAATGGAAAAGTATAGTTGTAATGTATCGAAACTCTTGTCGCTTTTTGCTATTTACATTTTAATACAAGAATCAAGTAATTTTGTGTTACTCCTATTCCTTTGCTTCTGCAAATAAAACCTTAGTTTCTTTTTTACACCCGCATTGCACTTTAAGACTTCACATGATCATCAAGTGATACGCGCTAAGAATTCAATTTGGTGATAGTTTGAGTAGCTTCAACGGACTTCTTGTTATACCTATAAGAGTATTGAATCAATCAAGAAATAAAATTGATTGATTGATTATAATATTATTAGATTGTAAGTAGTCATAAAACCATCGTAACTTTTAAAGTGACCGATTACCAGGAAAAATCATCTTACAATTATGTATTATCCATTACGTATTTTAAAAATACGATTCATAAAATTCTTCGAAACATGCAAATATGAAAAGTTACATTGTAAGTGAAGCTAAACCATATTAAAACGTTCCACCTTTAAACTAAATACGCTGTAAAGACCTACAACATATACAAAAAAGAAACATATATTTAAACACCATAAACAAGCAAAGAATAAGATGGGTATTAAGATTTTTTCTTAAACGCTTCTCTGATTACCGTTCTCCTTCCATCCGAAGCAGCGAAATTCTCTTGTAATTGTTGCGCGCCTTGGACTTACGCAATAGTCGTTAATTTAATCGGCGCACTTACGCCGAGCGAGAAAAGATTCCTCTCGTTCGTCGAACCTTTCTTTTTTTTCCAGCCTTTCAACTACTTTTTGTCCCGCCGTTTTCATAATAGTCTTTCCAGGGTAGGCTTAATTTACGATTCTTCCTTTTTCTCGCAAGCAGTAAATTTTTTCAGTTAAGACTGATGGAATGTCCATTGAGCGAGTTCTAAATCGTTCTGATGCGAGTCCCATTGGCAGTATAAAATTAAAGTTCTATAAATTTGCAATGAAAAGAATTTATAATGATTGAGCGAATAGTTTTATGTGAATTTTATTTTCCAAGAGCGGGCTTTGAAAAATTTTGTAAAAAGCAACGTGTAAATTAATTTTTTATTTTGCACTCTGCGCATGTGGCGCACGTGATTTTAATAATGTACCATTAATTTTTATTTTTCTCTTTCACTTTAAACTCTTACGTATATTTTTAATGACGGAGGAGCGTATTGCCTGTAATTAGTGCGCTAAATGGGGATTTTTGCTTAGATTTGTCTGAAAATTTATATATAATTAAAGACAAAATTGAAAATTTTTTTAAATAACTAGTTGTTATTAATCCAATCAAAAGGTATCACTTATTTTATTAGCGAGGCGTGAACTAACTATGTGTCTGATCAGACTCGGCCGTTTTCTACTTATAAGTACCCTCACTCATCCAGCAGTTATTGATGTTTCACTATTAAAGTAGAACAAAACCGGATACGTAAATAGAATCTAAATTTACTCAATAAAATCCGTAAACGTAAATATAACACAACGCTCAAAACCCAATAAAAACAATCCGCCTCAAACCAGCAAAAAACGTCACTTCCACAATCCCCTTTCCCATTACATCCTCCGTTTCACCGATCAACCGATCCCCGGCCTTATCAAACCCACACACAGCATCCAGCGACTCAAAGCTCACACAGCGCGCGAATCAAATCCATCTCTATACACGCATCGCGTAGCCATAGTCGCTTTTACCCGCGAGCGAGTTTCCCGACGGCTGAATTAACAACAAGCCGCCTGACACGTGCCCGGCTCTTTGTACTACCTCTCGCATCTCTCTCCCTCGCGCTCGCTTTTTAGTAGAGCCGTATAAGCGTATATGGACAATGAGAGAGCCGCCGGCGACGCGTGCACATAATTGGTATATGGGATTATGTCGCTGACTTCTCTCGTCGATTGTCGTCGATTTTCCGTTTTCGCTGATTAATTTCGCGCGCCGCTTTTACCTTGCCGAGAACTTTGTAACGATATACCGGCGGTGGGTGGTGCGCTGGAGGCATGTATATGACTTTTCGCGGAATTTTTCACGCACGAGCGAGCGCGGCGGAGAGAGTGAAATGAAAATATACAGGCGCTTTCTTTTGGATTTTTTTTCTTTAGGATGGTTTTTTGCGGGTGGTGGCTGTGAGCAATGGTTTTTTTTTGGGTGGTTTTTGTGTGTGGGTTAGTTATGTAATTTGGGGAGGGGTGGGGAGATGGGAGACGTGGTTAGTGGGTCTTGACTTTTATGGGTGAGTGATCAGGCTATCTGAAATCGTGAGCTGTAAGGTATATTATTGTTTTAACTTATTCTAAAGTGCGAATAGAAAAAATAGTACTGAAAAATCGTAAAATTTGAATTTAACAATTTTTACAATTTTATGTACATCCTACATGAAAAATTACAAAATGCTTCTAACATTTTACAAATTACAAGACCCACTGAGACATTTTTTATGCTATTTCTGATAGTATGATGAATTCGAAGAGCTTGATAAATGTAGATAGTCCAATTTTATTTAGATATATTTTACATCTCTAAAATAATTTGTGTAATTCCTCTTCTAGAAATTTGACCATATTCTGGGCAGAATTCCTGGTCAACAAACGTTAAAAAGACACTAATCTAAAATTTCTGTTTAAAGTATTTTCAGAATTTTTCCAAAATATGGTTAATTTTATACCAGAGTCATTCTTTTCGTTTGATGGTTCAAAATGATATCACGTATTTTAAAAGTTTGCTTTAGAGTAACATGAGTTATACATTAGAGTATTTAATCTTCATTATTTCTAACAGAAATTGTAAAAGTTACAAGGATTTTTAGTTACGTGTATAACTTTTCTTTACGGTAGTAATTATGAAATTGACACTCCTTCTTTGCGTCCATTTTACGTTTTAATTCACTTTTTATACAATTTTTAAACCAAGAAGTATGTAACAATGTAATTATAATTACTCCCTATGAGTATATTATTTTTTTCGCAGAAAATAGGCTTATTATTTTTTTCTTTTTCTATTAAAATTTAAAGGCTACTTTTTATTTTTTAATGGAATAATTTAATTCATAAAATTGTTACATAATAAATAACATTTAAATTAATAAACACATTTTAATTTAAATCAGTTGCTTAATTTCAGTCCTCCTTATAAAAAATAATTACGTTTTGCTAAATAAGCTATTTTTTCTAATGAATCATTCACTTCTTTAATCAAGTTTTTCATAAAAAAAATCTTGTAAACATCAATCTATTTATTTTTCTATTTTTAGGTAAAGAAATATCGAGCGTAAAAAGAGTACCTAAAGAATTTGTAAATAGCAACAGTACCGAGAAAGCTTCGAGTAGTTCGAGAAACGAGATAATACTGGATAATAGCGATGGCGACGACGTCTACCTCGGTTACAGTGGATATCTGCGTGGCAACTCGTCGATGCTCGAGTCTAAATTTCACACCTACAACGACAATGTTTTATCCTCAACCAACGATACTTCATTTAAGTAAGATATTTTAAATTGCTTATTTTAAAGATTTCGAAAGTAAAATTTTTGTTTTTAACGTTTGATGATATTTTAAATATTTTATTCCGAATTTTTTTTGAAAAATTAAAGTTTTATATTGAATCAAATTAAAATAAAAAAAAATCAATATATTTTACTATACAAGTACATATTTTCAATTCCTGTTTTTATCAGTCAGTACGACTATTATGTCCTTTAAGAGAGTGATAATCTCATGAAACTCTTTAATTTGTCTCCCACATATTGAATAACTAAGAAAGAAAGTGCACATTTCACGTGCTTTTTTAAATGTACATAATATCAATAAAAACCAATAATTCTCAATAAAACTAAACCCAGTTAACACAATACTAAAACAGCCATGAAACCTATGTACAGATCAGCAAAGGCCAGCCACGTCGGTCATCGCAGAATCAAGCGCGGCGTGACACATTTATACAACATGATTCTCTGCGCGACCGGCTGCAATCCCCTCGCTTACAAAGGATACGGCTGTTACTGCGGCTTTTTAGGATCCGGTTACCCCATGGACGGCATCGATCGGTAATACTCTCACTATCCATAATATCCATTTTTATCTCCTTTATCGAGTAAACTCGTATATTTATGTGTGTATATATAAATATACTTATAGCTGAACTATAATGTCATAAATAGCGACGTGAATACGTTATGACTTTGACCCTGTCTTTTTACACTGTCCTCAGATGCTGTAAAATGCACGACTGGTGCTATGACGCCACGGAATGCCCCATGTTCGTCGAGTATTTCGTGCCCTACTACTGGAAATGCTATCGTGGCTACAAACCCTTATGTGGTGAGTTTTTAAATAGTAGCGCGCATGAATTTTTATCTAGTCAAGTTTGCATATTTTTAAAACGTAGCCGTATTTAAATATTTTTTAACTTGCAATTTTCGCGCAAGAAAGAAAATTGAAAATACACAAGCTTTTTAAGTAATCGTTTGCAAAATTATTTCAATCTGAATCCACTTTTCTATTATTCCAGCTATCGAGCACGGCGAGTGGGGAAGCTCGGGTTCCTGCGCCCAGAGGCTCTGTGAATGCGACAGATCCTTCGCAGAGTGCCTAAGAAGATATCGCTGCCCGAGACATAAAGCAGTCTGCACGTCCTCGCCGTGGCGCTTAATACAGAACATCTTTATGATCATCTGAGAAAGACACGCGGTTCGTGAATGTGTTGCCATCTCTACGTCGCTAATCAAAACACCCGCGTGGTTTCAGATTGAAAATGATGTTCTTGCAGAGTTACCATTAGTTTAATTGCCTTCGAAGGATTATGATTTGTTATAGAATGAGCATGAAAATAACTTATGTATATAAATTCAAATATGTATATTTTTGTTAACGTTATAAAGTATCAATTGCGGTACCTTTTCTATCATTTACATAATTATTATAGAATGTATGTACAATTAGCGTATTAAAAAGTTTTATAAAATAAGCATCTACACACCGTTTTTATATTACAACGTATTGATACCACCAGTCAATTTAACTTTTCGATTTTTGTATTTTTTCGAAATATCTTGTTCAATCTGAAATAATTTGAGAAAAATAATTTTAGTGACAAGTTTATTTAAATAATATAAAATGAATAAAATAAAAAGAAAATTCAACTTACTTCACTTTGTAATTCTTTCGTTTTCTTAATTATCAGTTCTAGTACTGGTTTGAGAGATACTGCTTGTTGTCTCGTTTCATCCTGTTTGTTACGCATTGCTTGTTGCAATGACTCCATTTTTTTAATGAGCTTTTGCTTCTGTTTTAAACTTGCAGATAGTACATCGACATATCTGAAAATAAAACGTAAAAATTATATTTATTAATTCTTTTTATCGATTTTCGAATATTAATAATTAATCTATATTTACCTTGGAGAGTGCTTAATATTATGCAAATGTTGCACTTTACTATCAAGAATTTCGGAAATCAAAACTTGGACGTTATCTAACATATTTTGTGTGCTGTCTAAGGTTGCAAGTTGAAGAATCGGTGATTCTTGCATGTTACTCATGCTTAAAAGATTCTTATTATTATCACTTTTGAATTCATAGAGTCTCAACTTCAAAAATGCTTCCAGCTATTTAAAAGTGAAAAATTTTAATAATACTATTCAGATTTAACGATTTAATAATAATTATCCAATATAAAACTTACTTCAAATAATTGGTCGATAAAAATATTTCTAGTTTCTGGATTATCTAATATTTTTAGTGCCTGTGGTCCACTAGCATTTCCTCCATCATTTCCTACAGCCTCAACAACGATTCCAGATTCTTCCAATGAAATATCAAAATCAATAGCTTCAGCTGGTGATGCTGAATCATCTGCAATCCCACCCCAATCTATGTCACCACCACCTTCTTCTAGTTGAATGTCACCTCCAAAATCAATTTCACCGTCTAAGTCCAAATTATTGAAATCAATGCCATCCACTGCTGCACTGCCAAAATCTATCTACAAGAAAATAAAAAACAAAATTATATTAAAAATGGTACAGCTTTAGATCTATTTCAAATATTTTAATGAAATACAAATATTTTGTTTTCAAATAGTTGATTTGAAAAGTATATAATTAAGAAAAATAAAAATTCAAAATATAAAAGTTGAAAAATAAAAAAATTCTTATTACTTGAACTACATTGAATGTCCAATAATTGACAGCAATTCTTCTATTCTACTTATGTTTTATTCAAATATTTAAAAAGAATAATACATACTGTATCATTTTGTTCATCATCAGCATCATCATCTACATCAAAATCAAAATTAGGTTCGTTTACAGATAATGGTGGTTCTCCGTAAGTCCATTCATATGTTGTTGTATTTCCTTTATCTAAAAAATATTATAACGTGAAAAGCGTTTGATTTCATCAAACATTTTTGTAATTATTAAATTTTTACCAATGAGATGTTTAACCATTGGAACGCATCCTCCATCATGATGTTTTCCAAGAGTAAATTGTACAAAAGCATTATAGAATTCAACAACATTATCTAGTGACTTGACTTTTTTTGCAATTTTATCATAAATTTCAGGTAGTTCAACAACTCGTTCTGCCAATTCTTTCTTTATTTTGTTTCCTGAAATTCCTAACTGTTTGCACAAGTTATTAAAATCTGAATGAGCAATATTTTCTGATTTTTTATATTCTGCTTCCTTCTTTTCTAATTCCTATAAAATTTTGAATTATGTCTAAATTAGTAATTTTTATCACTATAATTGTATAATTTATACTAATTAGGAAAAAAAAATATTACCATTAGAGTTTGTTCCAATTTCTGAATTTGTTTCTTTAATCCAGGTACTTCGTAATTAACATTTCTTATAAGCATCTGAGCTGCTTCAGCAAGATAAACATTATCCTTCTCGTATGCACGAACAATTTCTTGCCAGTCTTTCATTCTTTGTGAACCATATCGACCAAACAGATTTTTGGTATCAGCCTCAGTCTCTTTTAAAATTTCCACAATTTTTTTGCAGTGAAAGTAGTTTATGTCTAAAAAGTTTCATTTGTAATTACTAACATGAAAATCAAAACAGCATGTTATTACAATTAAAACAATAAATTATAATTACGTGTGCCAGATAACAGTTTGGCTATTTCTTCATGAACAGGCATATCTTGTATTGCATTGTTGATTTTTTCTCTTATTTTTAGAATGTGAGTTTGCCAGTCTTTTTGACAGTGTCTTCTGTTGATTAGCCATTCTAATAGTTTTCCACTATTTATGGCAATTGGAATGTCTTGTTCCTGAAATAGATTTTATAGTTTAATTTTATCATATGGTGTATATACACTGTACGTAAATAAATGAAAAAATTTGTTTAAATTTAAAAGAAAAAGAAAAAGATTTTATCATTATAAAACTTTTAATAGATAGAAAATAGAAAGTAAAATATGTCAACTTTGCAGCACAGAAGTAATAGGCATTTGAATAAAAATATTATGTTCTCTAATTAGATAAGAAATTAATAGAATTATCACCTCCATAGTCATTGATATTATCAAAAATAGCCGGGTTGACTCGACATAAAGTTTGTTAATTTATCGCAGCTGGTACTTGCAGTGTGTGACACGCTTTTATTGTTTTGATGCGTTCGCAGAGCCACCAGCTGTCGCACTACCCACACCTGATGTCTGCTCCAAAATCTGGGTTATTGAGGTTAGGTTAACCTAAAGATTTTAGACCTTTTTTATAACAGCCAAGCCGTTAGATTGGATGGAGGAGGAAGAGTTGAATAATTAACTTCTCCGTTGATTATGAACCTTCTTTATTCTTCTTTATTACAAAATTGCATTGCTTTAGAATATTCCTCTTACTCTCTCGCTCGCCTTGATTCGGCGTCTCGTTGCTCCTTCCCCTACCCCTACTCTCTCCTCCCTACTATCATATAAGCAATAGCCAAAGGCAGAGCCTACAAGGTAAAAAAAAAATATAAATGTGACACGCACTTCCGATGGCGCGGCTATTTAATTTTCCTTTTAAAAACTTAATCAGATGTTTAAAGTTTTATAAACTCATAAAAATTTGTTAATAGTATCATTTATATCAAAATGAACATATATTTTATTTAAATGTTTATAAAATATACATAGGAATGTTAAAAATAAATCAACGACCAATGAGTTTTAAAGTTTTACAGAAGTGTTTTAATTTGGTTTATATTACATGTGCACTGTATGAAAAAACACACAAGCTCTCAGACAGTCTCACATCCATGTCTCTTCAAGTGTTAC
>UELX01003442.1:0-23337 GCA_900480035.1 Eupelmus urozonus | reverse complement strand
ACTTTACTTTATGCGACTTTGCCTTATTCTCCTCTACTTCATTCATATTCATTGTTCTTTTTTTTACTACTCATTAAATAATCAGGTACTTGTATCGTAAAGAAAAAATCCACGTCAAGCCGCATGTGCGCTATTTCAAAATAAATAGTTCATTTTATATTTAATGTTTTTATTAGCTTGCACATGAAAAAAATTAAAAAATCTGTTCTTCAACTACTTATTTGAATTAAAAATTATCGTTAGAGTTTGCGTTTATGAAATCATTGTAAAGCCAATACTGATAGGTTAAAAGTTAAAGGCTTCAATAATTTGAAATATGCTTTTTAGACTAAGCTACGAAATAAACAAAAAACAACATTTGAAAATATAAAATTTTTTCTCCAAAAATATCTTATAAGTTGATTACAACTATTCAGCGCAGTTAATTCTACAAAGTAAAAAATTTTAAATTCATATTGAATATCAAACACTTAAAAATTTAAATTGAAAATTTTATTCTTGCTGCAATAGTAATTTGATACTAATGGATTGGTATACTTAAAATATGCTAGCTATATTATATATTTTCGTGAAAAAAAAAAAAAAAAAATAAAATAAAAGAAGACACCGAATCTCCGGAATCTCATGCTTATATTATTACATTTCTCCAAACGCATCGCTTTTTATAATTAAGGACTTAATTGAAACATTCTCCAAGCTTACTGACCGCTCGTAACGACGAAACGCACGCAAACATCGCAGCTTATACAGAATCCGCCAAGAAATTATTCCCACATCTGCCGCATGGAAACCTAAACATAAAAACAAATAAAAAAATCCATACACTTCTCATTTCCTAATAATTCTTCCAAATCCAATCAACCACTCACTTTATTCATCAAAACGCGTTTAACAATATAATTGCCAGGTGACGCGTCGCAGCGACTCTGCCCTCAGCTCGATGTACCGCCCCGCGCGCGCGCTCATATATACATACATATATACCCAGCGTGGACTTGCGCATTATGTAGCGCCGGCGTGTATAAAGCCGGAACTCGTGCAACGCGAGCCGTCAGTTTAACGTCGCGCCTCTGTTAAAGTGCCTCGCGACTAAATTGCCGATCCTTTTTTGTAAAGCAGTGATGTAGGGTTGTAGAGTGTTAAAATTGTAGTTTGATATGTAAATCGCTTACGCGAGTGTTTTCACTTGGTGTCTTCTTTATAGATGCGGATTATGTTTGATATAGATTTTTATGGACGTTGACTGTGGTGTTCGTTTAATTTTAGTAATTTTTGAGGTTGGACGAAATTTTGATAATTTTTTTTTATTTAGAAAGTTAATTTATTTTTAGTTTTTAATGGGATTTGGATCGAGCAGCGAAGCAGGCCTGCGACAAATCTACGGGTAATTCAATACAAGCTCATTGGAGTCGAGTATGCGCCAGCTGGCCGCGCGGTTAAGGTACGTTGGGAGCTGAAATTTTAAGCTGATTTCAGCAAATTTATTATGTGCCGGTACAGTTCGCGCGCGGCGAAAAAATAAAATTAAAACTCGTAATTATTAAAATGTACATTTCAGCGCTTAAATTTCATCTTTTAACTCATCATTTCCAACATATACTTAGTTCAACGTTGCCTTTGCACTCAATCAATTAAATTTTCAAACTCCCAACTTTCTCATCAAAAAACGATATAATCTCAAAACTAACACCAAATGCAACCCTCCTTCAAAACCCACAAAATCAGCAAAATAACCCATCCCCGCTAATTTATTCCAGCAGCTCCTCGGCACATTGAAAGAGAAAAAGCCCAAGGCGCTGGCGAGCGGCTGGAGTGGCCGATCGGAAAAAGAAATATGATAAGTAAGTGGAAAGCCGAGGAAGAAATGAAGTGGAGGCGAGAGTAAGAGCCACGAGCAGCCCGAGAGTTTCTTTTCTATTCCAGCCTCTCCTCGAGTCTTTTTCGCGACGTCGAATCGTAAAGAAGAAGCCGTCAGGATGCCGGCTCGCAGCGAGGCGCTACTGATATTACTGCTGACCGTAAGTGGAGAACTGTCCTCTTCTTTTATCTCTGTTGGTGTGAGTTTTGTTGGCTGGAAAAGTGGGTGACTTGATGCGGATGTGTGCGAGTGTGGACGGGAAGATGGAATTTGGTGGGATTTGTTTGTTTGATTGGGATTTTGATGGGTTGTGTGGATTTGTTAGAGTTTGTGAGGATTGTACAGAATATTGTTGTGAAATGGTTAATGGGATTGGTTGATTCGATAATTTTATTATGATTTTATGCAAACTTTGTAATCCGTAAAATGAATTTGATGTAATTTATTCAAAATATTTTGAGCAATTTTAACATTTTTTAGTGCGGCATAAAATTTAATAAAGTTTATCTTAATAATATTAAACTACTAATAATATTTAAACTAATAAAGTTTAAAAATTGAATAAATCTTATAAGCATAAAAAATGTAAACATTTTTGCTAAGTATAAATTAAAAATTATAATTAATGTAATTGTCCTTAGTGAACCAAAAATATACAATCCATAAATGAATTTACGCAAAAAACCTATACACAAACAATTAACAATTTTTCGTTATAAAATTAATCCGCCAGTAGAGGCATGGTAACGCACCGAGCCCTGAAAAAGTTCGGGGAGCCATGTATAATGTAATTTTTTTTATAGACCTCTTCAAGAAGACTCGGAAGGTGAAGATAATAACAGGCGCGCGCGCGCTCCACGTG
The DNA here is from genome assembly GCA_900480035.1 of Eupelmus urozonus. NCBI lineage: Eukaryota > Metazoa > Arthropoda > Insecta > Hymenoptera > Eupelmidae > Eupelmus > Eupelmus urozonus. Next base: position 20,617 of record UELX01003442.1, on the reverse strand, counting down.
CCCCTCAGTGATTTCCGATAAAAATATTCGGGCTACTGCGCCTCGCCGCCAGAACGTGGTCTTTGAATTTTTTATTTATAACTTCCGTGGTGTCTGGCGAGCCGATCATTCATAATGTGCCCTTCATTGAGATGTGTGTTTTTACGTCTATATTAAAGTTTATGACTAATTTTTTTTAAGACTTTTCATTATTTCTAATAATTACGTATTATTTTACTCGTTATTAAATTCATTTCTAAGTTTCTATATACAAAATTTTATTATATTTTTCCATTCGATTAAAAACTTGAAAAAAATCAGTTAAAAGAAAAAAATTAATCAACCAATGCAGAGTTCTAGTCACAACTCTAATTATTTATTGTAACAAATTCCGCACGTTCAAATCGCAAACTATCTCACCTATATTTCCCATACCGATCCCTTACTTATACGAATAATTTCCCCGACTCACCACCGTCAGCCGGAATCGTCTCACGCGCAGGCGTCTATCAAGCCCTCGTCATATACTAGCATACGAGCGTGTTTGCTCATGTGTTTCCACGAGATTAATCCGGCCTGTTCCCGGTAATAAATCACTCGTCGATGCAAACTTAGCATCTCGCTCCGTCTCTGTCTCTCTCGCTTGTTCAATGAGCTCTTGTCCCCCTCTGGCAGGCCGCTATGGGCAAAGTTAGCCGGAAATAAGATCTTAGCGTATCTTCTGACCGTAAAAGGAACGCGACGAGGACAAGATGTATGATAAATCGTTGCGCTAATTTTTCTTCGCGTAGTAGGTCTTTTCGTTGTGGTTTAGACGCTTTAACGTCTCGTGTGGAGGGAACGTCTATTAGTTTAACGAGAAATTTAAGATTTTTAGGAGTTTTTGTTCGTGTTTGAAGTTTTTGGAGAGTGTGCACATTCTTCAATATTTTGGATTTAAGGACTAATTATTTTTTTTTAAGTCGAGGTAACAATGAAGGAGCAATTAAGTTATTAAATAGTTTCAAATTTATTCGAATAAAATATTTATTGGTTGCTTATAAATACCAGTTAATAATTGTCAACGTACGAAGGTCTAAAGAGAATTAAAATTAAACTCTCTACGACTGTCAATCTATGTCCCATGAGCTTTTAAATTTTTTAATAAATACGTCGCGTAACACTATATAAAAGACTTTTCAAACAAGATAGATTAAAAATTTACACACTCATACTCTTTCATATATCCCTTTATCGCACATTCATTTCATGGTCACTTAGTCTCTCAATATAAAAACATAACGCAACACTATTCCTTAAAAACGACACGATCCAACTCAACCAAATCCATTCTCATTCGATCCTCGTGAACACCTCCCCCAGCAGATGCAGTTGTGCCTCCCCAGCTTCCTTATAAGCCTTCGTCTCCATCACCCTAACCGCATTGTCCACCACGAACCTCCTGGCCCGTTCCTTCAACCTCTCCGCACTATGCATATCCGCCAGAATCAACATCTCCATCGCGTTGTCAACATCCAGGCCAAAACACAACGCGTCCTCGCAAGCGTCCCTCAGTTCCTCCAACGCGTATTTATCCGCTGCCCTGAACAGGTCCTTGGCCAGTCTCTGGTCCGCCCTTTCCGTGTAAATAAAATCCAGCAACGCCTTCATGACCCCAGGTTCAAAGTCCTCCACTTGGATCACACTCTCGTTGCTCTCGATCATATCGTGCTCCAGCATAGCAGCAAAAACTCTACTCCTCGCAGCTAATATGCTCTTGTGTACCGGGAAGACCCTGGGACCACAGACCAGCTTGACATCCGAGAATCTCTCGCTAGCCAGCAACTCGGCCAGGTCTGTGGCCAGCCTAGGTCTGGGGGCTTCCGGCCTGGCGGTGATCTCGCAGAGCAGCCTCAACGTACCAGAGGCTAAGAGAACTCTGGCCTGGCCTCGAAGATAGTCCAGAGGTATTATGGCCACTGCTGATCGGCTCTCACCGGAGGCGTACATAGTGGCCAGTGAACCCTCCCGGCAGGTTTTACCCTCGGAGTCGAGGATGGCCAGTCGGTAATTCGCGCGCACGTAGTTACAGGATTGAAGTTTCACGCGAAGCCGGAGCAGGCTGGACTTGTCGCTGACGTCGTCGAGGATCAGCCGCCAGGTGAGCTCGTCCTTGCCCGACATGGAGAAGGTGGGGGACTCGAGGCGTGATTTGACGATGGATTCGAAGTCGAAGTTTTGGATTAACCAGGCATAGCTGCTGCGATAGATGACAGTCTCGGCGATGGGGGTTAGTTCGGTAGAGTCGTTGGTCTGGTTGGATCTGGGACTAGGCAGGGATACAGCACGGCTGGTGTCCTGGCCGACGTCGAGTGGAGTCGAGGTCATTTTGAGGTTAGGTCTGGGGATGGCGAGTGCAGTGGAGTAGGCTGAAAGAGTGGATTTAGTTTGATTAGGAGAAATGAACTTGTCAAATAAATGCATTGTGGAATAACGAGTTCATTAGAGAGATTTGAAAATCTTAATTTTCGCTGAGTTTTTGATTGAACTTATAATTTACCTTAGATCTGTATTTCGGATATAAATCTTCTACTGTTTCATTTTTGCTCAATAACATTAAGGAATTTTCACAAAAATTACGCGCACGGAATTACAGAGAGGTGTTAGCACTTTTACATTGAGTTCGTTAATTTATTTTTAGGTTAGCTTTAAAATTCAACGATAAATTTGTTTTTTTTTTTTACTTCAACTATTAAAGGTAATAATAACAATGGAGCTCTCTAAATGTTACAAATACATATAAAGGCTGATAAAAATTTGTATGGCATTAACAAATAGTATCAAGACAGCCATTAGGATGCTTGCTGTGAACAAGTTTAATATATAAATGAGAATCCAAAGCATGCCTTAAAGCAATCATGTAAAAAGCAATCATGCGAATACATTTATTTGTTGATTTTCGTCTCAGTTAAAAATTGACTAACCTAACAAGTACTGTCTCAACCTCTCTGAATAAGATATTCAAAATTAGATATGCAGATGTCTGTCAAGCTATTTTGATGTCTATGTCACTTTGACGTTCGATATGGTCGACAATATATTTTTACAGTTACAATGTTTTTTTATATTTTTAGTTTTATTTCTGTTTTTTTTTTTTGTAATTTGATTTTTTAAGACGTCTAAGGTATACTGAAAATTTTGAAATCCAATCGTCATTTGTTATTACTTCAACGCACATAAATATCAGCTATCCGTGAATTTTTCAGCCAGCGCGTATCAAACTGTTGCGAATTCATCTTACATTCAAGTTACGTCTTTTGAAATATAATCTCGGGAAGTTTGATAAATAAGAGATATATATTACATTTCAATTTCACACCTCATGACTGCGGTACTTCATATGTATAAACTCCCGCTGACTCATCATTGTCAGTTACTACGCAGTGCACGAATCATTAGAAACAGTGTGACAAGCCGAATGGCTTTGATTAAAATTTATACATCTCCAAATGAAAAATATTTAATGCTAAATACAAATTTCCTTAAAGCTTTTATATCTTACACTTTAACTACAGTCCATAAAATTTATCAAAAACTACCGAGCAGCGCATCGGAACATAAAGCAAAAAAATACCATTAAAAAAAACACGCTCTTAACCATAGCTTAAGTACCTCCGCACTCGCGCAAACCAGGAGCCCGGCAAAAAATCTCGAAAAGCATTCCGTCGCGGCGCTCAGCATCATAAATATCTCGCTTAGCCGTGTCACAACAAAAGCGCCTCTCCGGGCCGCAGTATTCATATGCAATTACGAGCGCGTCAAATCGACGGGCTTTGATCGGATACACGCCACGCATAATTACGAGGCGTGTCGCTCGCGAAGCGTCCTGGGGGTGTGGTCTTGATATTTTTCTCTTCTTATCAATCAATAATGCTGGTATTGCTGCTGGAGAATTTTTTTTTAATGGGTTAAGCGCGTGACGAGATTTTTGACAGCGGGAGTTTGTATATGTACGTCTTGATAGGAGAGTTGCGGCTAAGTGGTTTGGGGAGATGAGATGGACAGTTGTCGCTGAGATATGTTTGACAGGAGCGTTTTGATGCAGGGTTTTAAAGTGTGAATGTTGGTGCTGTGTATTGGCGGGGGAGTGTGGTTTTAAATATTTGGCGCTGATGGTGGGTGCGAGTGGATTTGCGACAGTGTTTTTTGATGTTTATTGGGATTGTTTGGTGAATGAAGAGATCGTTGTTCTGGGTATCTGTGATTAAATTAAATTATTGTTAATTAAATTTTATAATGAAAATTGTAAATAATTTTCCCTTCTTATCCGCAACAAAATTTGAAATTATTACAAAAATACTTTTGTCAATTTTTACATCTGCTAATTACGTCATTAATACTAGAAATCAAATGCTGAGTCAAATGAAATGTCTGGCTGAACCATAATCGGTTTTGTCCATACATATCAACGTATATCAAAGCTCTTTGCATAAGTAGGTTACAGTGGACTGTCTAGACGCCACCGGTAATAATAGGTTCATATTTGTCTTGATTTGGTCTGGAAGTTCGTGTTTGCAGATATGATGTCGAGATTTTATTTAGTACTATTTTTATGTTTATTGTAGTCCAGTGAGGTTTGGGCTTTAAATATACTTTATTTTAATGTTATTTTTCAAGCTGCTGACTTTATCTAACAATCGCTGTGACAAAAATACTTATGGTAAACGTGTATGAATGTAAGCTTAAAAATTATCACAGGCCCAAACAAAAATGTTTTCAACTTATTACAAAAAAAAAAAAATAAAAAGCTATATTTTTATTTTGTTGACCTTTTAAGTACATCACAATTCGCAATATTGATTCCAATTTTTTTTTCACATTCCAAATTCGACGTAACGATATTGCACACGATTTCCGGCTTCGTAATCCTAGAGCCCGACCCGCACATTCTGAAATCAGCATTTTCAAAAACCACTCGTGTTTTATCATGTACTAAATTATTCGAAAATTCTCACGTGCAGAGACATATTCGATAGAATAAAAAAAAGAAAAGATTGTTACGAGGGCGTCGCAAGCTTCGAGCAAGCTGAATCGGTATATTGAAAAATGCAAGCACTTATAGTATTCGAAAAAAGTTACACGAGCCAGAAGAAGACACATTTTTTGCGTCTCTATTGTAGAATATAAATAATGCATGTGTGTACCCAAGTTCGAGAGACGTCTGCGCACTTGACCTACCGATGGAAATGCGCAAATATAGTGGAAGTGAAAGAGGGAAGAAGAATGTATTGTAATATGTCTATTACGAGAGATATGGTTTTTTGGTGATAGCATTCAAATGGTGGAAGCACTTAGGTTTATTATGAATTTTAGTTTTCCTTTGATGCGAGATGTTTAAATATAAAATTTTAAGTTTTTTTTGAGAAAAATTTTGTAAACTAAGGTGTGTGCGACTCTTTTATGTTCTCTATTCCATGGTTGCGAAGAGGGGCTTTTATCATGCAAAATATTAATCTTGCAATGGATATATTCTATTGATCATTGATTTTTAAAATTATTAAAATACTATTTGCTTTGATATTAACCAAAGCTATGAGTGAATTTATTATATAACTCAAAAATTTTACTTTGTAAGACATAAAACTTCATTTCTCATTTAATACTTTCTATAAAAACAATTAAATCTCCTTACACTCAAACTATACAATAAAATTCCTACAGCCAATTCTAAAAAACTCCAAAGCTTATTACCACACCACAGCTATCCCAACAACCTCCCACCAAAAGCTACACGAAAAACTCCACCTAACGAAGCAATCATTCCAGTAAATCACCCTAATTACACCTCAAACCCACCCACCGTCAAAACCATCCTCTCCCCTTTCCAATCCACCGCAAACCCAACGAATCTCCCCGACACAATACCTAACAAACTCGTTACACGCAGCCGCTGAGATAGGCGCGTCGGGCAGGTTAACAAATAATCGGCGCGATATACAGCTCGTATAAACAAAAACGGCAACAATAATCGAGCGCGCGATGGGCGCGTTCCATTCTTCCATTATCGAGCTCGTTCACGCTGGGGGGTTTTGTTTTCGTCTCGATTCATCGCCGCGAGCGAGAGAGACTAGAGCCGTCACACCTTGGCGCCGGCATAATTGGGTTGGATCGCTTCCTATATATGCGATAGGTCGTCGGCACGCGCTGGTTCTCCGGAGCGGGGTATTATTGTCGGGCTGGTGATTTTTCGTTTTCTTACGAAAATTTCTGTTTAATGGCCTGTGGGAGCAGCGGTCGCTGAACTTATGTTGCACGTGCAGATCGGTTAGGGGAGGTGTCGGTATGGAATGTATATTGTTGGGTTCGGTGGTTTTGGGAAGGTTCTTTTGAGGACAATCGTGCATTGTGCGATATGAAAATTTCAAAATTGAAGGTCTTGAACTTTGGCTACATGTCCTTTTAGTTTCCAGATCTTAAATTAATAATATTTTTGCAGTGGAAAAAGTCTTTTATTGAATGATCTTAAAATATGTTTCACAAGAAACAATTTCGTTTTGCAGAGAATGTTAAAGAAGATGATGTGAATGTGCGTATATGTGTTAAACATGTAATGCTTAGAAAAAAATGTTTTCTGACTAATTTTATTAATGTTTGCTATAAAATTTTTGGATTTCCGTTTAATATTCTGTGTAGATCTCTAATTCGTCCTTTCACTTGGCCTTAACGTAATAAAATTAAAAATGATCATACACATTCAATTACACGGATGTTTAACGTAGAAGTCGATTATATATAATCATAGTAATTCTGTTAAAAATCGATTGTGAGTCTAATGAAATCTTTATTACACCTTGTTTCAGTGCTCGGCATCTATTAAAGCAGGGGAAATAATAGAAAGTGTTTATAAGGAGCCTCAGACCACGCCTGGGTATTATTTAGTAACGACCATTCCGGAAGGAGCTACCTCGATCAATTTCACCGAGTTAACTCATACGAAAAATTTTCTGGGTAAAATATATATTATTATTCACTTATAATTGCGAGCTCAGTAATTTATTAAGAGACAAAATTAAATAAAGGTTTTGAACTATTTATTATGATCGTTATATTAAAACAAATATTATTTTTTACAGCTATACGATTACAAAACGGCAACTATTTGTTCAATGGAGACTATAATATTGTTTGGTCTGGTAAATATGAAGGCGCTGGAACAATTTTTATTTACATCAGGCGCAGCAAAAATTATTTAGAATCATTTTATTCTCCTGGTCCATTGGAATCATCAATTGATGTTATGGTAATATAAAAAATTTTTAAAATTATTTATTTCGTAATTATTTATTTTGCTTATAAAGATCAGTAATTTTATGGTGTATTACAGCTGGGATATCAAGAAAAGGTACCAGAAGTATTTTATCAATATGAGCTACCCATTGACTTTTCAACAATAGAATATAATACAACAATATCTCCATTAAATGAAATAGGTAAGTACAATGAAAATATCTAAAACCAGTGAACCAAATAAATTTATACGATACCTAACAATGGGGTTCTTGCAGTTGTGACAGAAGCTGGTGATGTAGAAGTATTATCTTCGACACAGTTAACAAGGTATAGATTTATGAATAGACGAATTAGCATTCTAGCTTTGAATATTTCTTTTTTACTAGCATTAAAAGCACAAACTTTAGCATAAGTAAAAAGTATTAAATTTTCAGTACAGATAGTAGCAACGTTATGCTGGCTGATGAGATAAGGACATTTACCCCGCAATTGCCCCGGAAAAAAAGAAAACGCAAAGTTGTTTGGTCATCCGCGGGCTTCAGCAGGTGCAACAAAACTTGTGCTGGCGGTGAGAAAATTATTTGTTTTTCTTCGTAACTAATTTAATTTCAACAGTAGTCTGAACTTCACCTAATAGAACTTTGTTTTTCATTGATTTCAATTTTATAAAAATATAATATTCATTAGATTTAAGATATTTATTATATGAATTTTATAATTTAATAATGTTTTAATGAAGGTTTTCAGACTAAAAGATTTATTTGTGTCAATCGTCGAAATCTAACGCACGTCGATGACAGAAAATGTAGACGTCTACCAAAACCAAAAGAAGTAGTTCTGTCATGTAATAGCTCGCCATGTAGTCCTGAGTAAGTATTACAATAATAATTATTGAAAATTAAATTTTCGTTAAAATATTTTAATATATGTTGTACAAATATCCCCACTTTACGTAAACTTACACTTTTTTCACGAATTTTTCAATGTTAACAGATGGCAAAACGGCCAGTGGAGCCAGTGCTCGGTGACCTGCGGCATCGGCATAAGGACCCGAGAGCTCCAGTGCATTCAGGAGATATCCGACAAATTACATATTCTCGTCAAGCCCGAAAACTGTCCGAAAGACAAACCAGTCCTACTGCAAGAATCCTGCAACATGCCGGACTGCAACATTTACTCCACCACAATACCAATGAAAGCCAGTGAGCGAACGAAGTTTAGGGATCCCATGGATCCCGACAAAACGCAGCTGTCCGGTCATTCTAACACGTTTAGGCCCACTATTGGAAATTCGCGAAGACCGCAATTTAAAAACTCGACTGGGATGTCTGATTCGAATGTTAGTTCGACGGCTCCTTACGATGTTGTTGTGCCCAACGTTACGACGAGGCCTGCTGTTCCGGCGGAAAAGAAGAAAAGTACACCTCGATGGAGAGTCGAGGAATGGTCAGCGGTGAGATAATTCTTTACTTAATTTTTTCTTAATATTTTTGGAGCAGGAGCGTTCTTCATTGTTAAATAATTGTAAAATTATAGAAAAATAATTAATCAGTTAAAATGATCATAAATTTAATTATAATTGTATACACTGTGAAAACGTAGTATAAGAAATATTATTATATTTTGTAGAAAACCTGTATCGTCTCCGAGAAATTAAATAAATTACTATATTTTATCTATAGTAAATTTTCTAAATATTATCGAAATTTCTAATACAAAAAGTAGAAGAAAACTTCAAATTATAAATTTATTAATTCGAATAATTTGACATTCTCAAAACTACTTTTTGAAGACACTAACATATATTACAAGTTTCATTATATAAAATAAAAATATTTCTGATACTATTTTTCTCAATGCAAAACATATTATAAAAATGTAGTAAACAATTATCTAGTGACTATTACACAACGGACTTGTTTTCAACTGATAAAATTTACCTATCTTCTCAACAATTCAGAAAAACTCGTTTAGCTCACTCTTCTCTACACATACTTACATTATGTTAATTTTTAAAACTAAAATAACTAATATTCATTTAAAGTGTTCAGCCACATGTGGACTTGGAACAAGAACGAGAGTCGTTACCTGCGTTACGTATGGCAAACCTTGCAATTTCAGTCAAAAGCCTCGTACAGAAGAGTTCTGCAACATGGGCGAATGTAAAACGGATTCTGACATAGAAAATGAAATTCCTGAAGCACTCGAGGATTCACCATGGCTTTATAGTACATGGCCAGAGCAGGTACTTTAGCTTATTTTGTTGTTGTAAAATTTTTCTTTACATGTAGGGGAGAGTAAGTATGCAATAAATGCAGGTGTTTAATTGTTAAAATATTAGATCTTATTTTTTGGCACAGAATAAGCAAGTGACCATTAGCTACGACTTCACCTTAAAGAAATAAGATTATTAATCGATGTTTTAATAAAACATTCTCCATACAACTCTCCATACTTGTTTTCCATTTTACGTCTTTTAATATTATTTTTATCATTTTTATCAAATTATTAAAAATATAATAATTTTATGATGTATTAGTAACCTATAATAAAAATTTGGATACTTATTTTAGTGCTCAGCTGAATGTGGCCCTGGCATTGTATCGCGCAGACTTTATTGCGAAAATTTCATGAAAAATTCGACCTGCAACGAAAAGAAAATGCCACCTGTAAATAGAACATGCGTTAGTGCTCAGTGCGCTCAATGGTTCGTCGGCCCTTGGTCACGGGTATAAAACTTTGTACTTTCGAAATGCAGTTTATTGTATTATTTATAAACTTAGCATACATATAAATTAATTTAATTCTTTCTGCTATATTAATAATTATTAACTTTGTTACAGTGTTCTTCTTCGTGCGACATTGGCATTGAAACACGAGATGTAGTTTGCGTATCCAGGTACTTGGGAGTACTGAAATTATTAGGAAGAAATGAATGCATTGCCAGTGAAAAACCCGTTACTGTGCAAAGCTGTGTTGGGCCGCCGTGTAAATCATCGTGGTTTATGTCCGATTGGTCGCAGGTAATATTTTTACAAGTTCTGTATATAGAAATATATAGAACTATATAAAAATAATATTAAATCAAAATGATAATGTAAGTGTACTTGTATGTAAAAGAAAGTGTAGATTCATGATTTTATTTTATATTTTATTTCATGATGTAAGTGATTAATATTGAGACATACGAAAAAATACTCAGAGTGCAAGACTAGCTCAAATTTTGATACTAATTAATGTTTACAACATATTATATGGATTCTTCTATAATACTCCGTAGAGACTATCTACTCACATCGACCTTTTCACATCCCTATAAACCTATAATTTATTAATATTTTTTTTCTTTAATTTCAAAATCCAAAAAGTTGAATTAATACAGTTATGACATGTATATTTTTTACTATATGTATATTATTTATTTTTCATTATATTTTTATTGAACTTTGGTTTGACAATTTTTAGTGCTCTCAAAGCTGTGGAGGAGGAACACAAGTTAGAGATGTTAAGTGTATTGGACCAGACGGGATGCCAATCAGCGCAAGAGAAATGGAGTGCGATGAAGAAAAAAAACCTGTCAGTAAAAGGAAATGTAATGAAGTTCCATGTGATTTCAAAAATTCAAAACACAATGTTGATATTAGAGAATCAAGTTTTAGAGGAACCTACGATGCTGGTAAGATCAATATTAATATATGAAAAAGTTAATCGAAATATATTTCTTAAAAAATAATCTTTTGTTCTTTGTATACTTTCTAATATAAAATTTCAATTGTAAATGTCTGAAACGTTTTTTGAATTTCCGTATTACGACCAACTTTTCTTAATAAAATTTAAAAAAACATTCCAGACATTGCTTAGATTACATGTATAGATCATTATACTCTATTTGTATAATTAATAAAATATATTTTAGAAAACGAATGTCAAGATATACTACCAAACTGCAGAATAATCCGTCAAAGAGGAAAAGAATCAAAGAATAAGTGTCAAAGCGAAGAATTTAGAAATGGTTGCTGCAAAGCCTGTCGTTACGCTTCTTATATCAACCGAGACCTTAGTATATAATTTTTAATTAACTTACCGGTAAAAATTTTGTGTGAATTTAAAACACAAAGTATTTTAAGATTTTCCATTTTATTGCATTTATTATTATTTTTTTTTTTTCATTGTTTATTTTTAATTTATTTGATAATCCAAGTTGAACAGTAAGGTCATCAACATAGGATTAAATATTATTTTATATAAATATTCACAAATCCATTCACCATTTGTAATATAATTTCAATTATTGTGAAAATTAAAAAGTTAGCTTTTATAATCTTTTTGTACTAATAACATTTTAGATATATTTGAATATATTATTAAGTTCAAGTTTATACAAAATTTAATAAAGAAACAAATCGATTGCATTTTATTTTTAAAGCTCTTGCTTAGCAGAAGAATCGAAAAATGTATCAAAACAAATGTGTACAAACAAAAATAAAGTGCCTTAAAAAAAAAAAATTAATTATTGTGAATCAATATTTTTTTTTTAATATTATTCTACTACTTAATAAAAAGTTGATAATTTAGTCAATTGGGAGTTATCGATCGTGGATGTGAAAATAATCTTGATTCTGACAAGATGTCAAATTTTTTAGTTTTTTTAGTTGATGTTTCGACCATTCTTTTCAAAGCTTATAAAATTCTAAATTATGACTTAGTCTTAAGTATGAATAAGAATTGATTGTTGAGAATGTAAAAGACTGCAATCAAATAATAAATAAAACTAATCTATTTTTTAAGCTCATAAGAGAACGTAATCTTTGTAATCTTTCAAAACGTCGGCTAAGTAAACAAAAACATTTTACATTTTGATTTGTTGAAGATTATTTTTTTACAACCTTTTCTTAATATTATTTAAAGTTAGTTTATAATCTTTTATTAGAAAACTCATTATTAATTAGATTTGCTAAAACTTTTTTAAGCTCAGAATTACAAGAAAACAAAACTATACCCGAGAAAAAACTTATGTATTTTCTGCAGAACTTTGAATGCGTGTTTTTATTTGTGATGAAACAGTAAGTTCTGCAAGTATACTTTTCTTCGTCGAGTAAAAAAGATGCAGTTCTTCTATTATTTTTCTAAGAATAAGACTGTTCGATTTTCTCTAAAAATAAGTAACTAAGTATCTTGCTTCTTTACTCTATTTTCCTAGAGCAAAAAATAAGTAGTTCTATTATTTTTTTTCTGGGAATAAGATTGTTGAATATTCTACAAAAGTAAGCAATTTATTGTTTATGAGTTACTAAAAATTAATATTGCAAAATTAAAAAAAAACATACTTTCTACTATTTAAGAAAGTGATAAATTGAAACTTGTGTTTAATAATTTTTTTCTTATTTCTTTATAATTACTATAATTCTATTTTTTTAAGTCCATAAAAATATTGATAATCGTTTTAAATAGGTTTAAATTTTTTTTTTTTCATTCTTTCATGTTGTTATTTTTTAATTTATTTCATAACTTTGGTATATTTTGTGTCATATGTAATAATTTAAGAAAAATTTTCCAGAAACTTGCATCTTTTTTTTTCCTTCGCTCTGTAACTAAAGACTTGTTTCATACTGCCTTACATCAATGAGTTTAAATAAAAGATTCGGATACAATCGAAGCGCGATAAACAAGAAAGTTACTGAAATATTAATAAACCGTAATGCGCGAGCAAAGAAAACACAAGAACCTGTAATAAACCTGCAAAAAGGAAAAACAATGTATGCGATGAATGTACGCGCGATAATAAGGGAGGGTATCAAATATGTAGCAGTGAATAGAACGACAGTTACGCTCGAACATATTGCAACAGTATTCATGGATATAACAGTCGATGAAGACCAAAAGTACGTATAAAATTATACATTTTATCTAATATTGACTATATTATTAAATCTCGTTAAAGCGAAACTAATTAAAATGATTTAATTATATAACCATCAATTTTGGAGCTTAGAAATTATTGATATTAATTTATGGATAAACAGCATTTGAATTTCACCGAAAGCCATAAACATCAACAATGAACGGTGGCTTTGATAAATATTTCAGAATAAATTTAAAGATGTTATCATATGCAGGAATAAAAATTAATCTCTATGAAAACAAAGTCAAAGAAAAAAGATTTATAGAAAGGTTTCCAGTATTTTTCTTTATGAATGCAATCGGGATTGTCGACGGAATTTTTCAAATATTATGGATAGCGGATATTTGGTCTTATGATAATGAGCTTATAGTGAAAATTAGCACTAATGCTCTTTCTAATGTAACATGCATTTGTAAGGTATTTTTATTATGATTGAAATATTAAAAATAATTGAATATAATTAAAAGTGAAATACAATTATAGAATAAGGTAAGCTGAAAAGCAAAATTTAATTTTGTATAAGTATGTTTATGTTTTATTAGACTATAGTTAAGATTTAATATACTATTTTCAATGCAATTAAAGTGACATGAGAACAAAATTCAACTGTTGCTATTAATAAAAACATAAAATCAAAAACGATAGTAAAATTGATTGTGCATGAATAAGTCTAAAAGTATTTATAAATTCTTTGTTTTTTGATAAGGCGTTTGCATTATACGTTTGTTTTCTAATAATACATGTTTTAAGAATTTCTCTATTTAGGGTCTTCGAATGGCAACTAATGTGGATAAAATTGGAATATTAATATCGGAAATGGTAATGTTATGGAAGGAAAATTTTCCACATAAGCAATATCGCTATCAAATTTTGAATTATGCTAATAAAATGCTACTCTTCTGTAAAATCTATATACTTATGGCAATGTTTTTTGTTGTTCTCTTCGGCTTGCCACCTATTCAGTGAGTAGGTGAAATATATTTTATTTACATTAGTTACTTCAAATGCAAATAAAAAAATAAAATAAATTTTTGCATATTAAGTAAATATAAACCGGTAATGCATTTATATTTATTCTGTACTGTTTCGCTATTGTTATGCAATAATATACCTTATAACTATAGCACAATAACCTTCATAATTATCGTAATAACAATATAGCTTTTACATTCTAAGCTCAAAAGTATGAAGTCTGCAAGTGAAAAGGTAAAAAAGTAGATTTTAATCTTTACAAAAGCTTAAATTGTAAATTTTAAACTTCAGATAATTTAATTAGATTACTTAATCAAATTTTACGTAATGATTAACATGCATTTTTTAAACTTAATAATCTGTAAGAAGTTGGTTTTCCAAAAAGTTTAATTTAGTAATTTTTAACTTATATTATAAAGTGTAAATTGAATCTTTTAATCTTTATAAAGTGTTCAATTTTCTGCAAAGATTAAATTTCTGAACTTGTCCATTTGTAATGAAGTGAAAATTATAACAATATTTTGTTTATATTGTACCAATATTGTTTTAATATTGTATTAATATTGTATTAATATTGTTTCAACATTGTATCAACATTGTAACAAAATTTTATGAATATTGTAGTTATATTCTTTCAATACTGCAATGATATTATAATATTTTAATATAATATTGTAACAATATTGTAATAATATTGTAGCAATATTGCAACATTATTGTATTAATATTTATATTAATATTGTATCAATTATGTAACAATAATATAGCTGCAACAATAACAAAATATTGTTACATTTTTGACACGATATTTAAACAATATAACTGCAATATTACCACAATATTGTTGCAATATTGGTACAACATTGCTGTTATCTCAGTACAGTGTTGCTGCAATTATATCGACTTTTGTTCGCAAAATGTCATTAGTTTAGCAATATTCCAGAGATATTATAAAAAAAGTGCATTAATATATTCTAACAATATTGTAATATCCTGTTAATATTGTTATTTATTATGTCGATATTATAGGAATATACATAAATTAGTATCGTAACAACATCAAGTACAAATAAAATACAGGAGTATAATTTTAACATCAGTAGGTGTTATATCGGTCAATGTATTTCATTTTATAAAAGTATATCACAATATTAATAAAAAATATCACATGTTGTTAATTTATTGTAAGAATACTGTGTTCATATTGTATCAATATTGTTTTAGTATTTTAGCAATACTGTATTAATATTGTGTCAATATTATAGAAATATTGTTGCAATATTTCTACAAAATATTGTTACGATATTACTACAATATTGTTACGATATTACTATAATATTGTTACAATATTGTTAGGATATTGCTACAATATTGATATAATATGGTTAAAATATTATTATGGTATTGTTACAATATTATTATAATATTTAAACAATATAACTATTGTTGAAACCTAGAAAATAACAGGCCCTTGCCGAGGCCTGTTGCAACATGCGGACTGCAAATGCAGTCATAAAACAATAAACTGCAGAGCTGCTGAGGGTCTTTACGAAGGCCAAGCCGTTTTCTCTGAGCTATAGACGTGTTGAGGGTGACAGAAAAGCAGCAGTCTACTCAGAGCAGTTCAATGAGACAGATCTACCCTCTTGTACTTTCTTGACGTTTGCGCATTATTCATTGTCGGGAAACTCGTCTAAATAATATCAGAAAATTATACATATAATAATCTTTTCAAAACTATATTCTGTATATTATATTAATTTTACCCGTGTCTAACACTATGATATTAACACAATATTAAAAC
Organism: Eupelmus urozonus; assembly: GCA_900480035.1. NCBI lineage: Eukaryota > Metazoa > Arthropoda > Insecta > Hymenoptera > Eupelmidae > Eupelmus > Eupelmus urozonus. The sequence goes on along the minus strand of UELX01003442.1, from coordinate 4,691 downwards.
ACTATATAGTTACAATATTACAACAATGTGCATTGTAGCAAAACGGCACTAATGGTTTAGCAATAGTCCAGTCACTGCAGATAAAATGTAACGTATTCGATTGAGTAATAATTTTAAAAAGCAGCTCAAAAGATATAAATAAATCTAATCATTTGTAATTTAAAAATAAATGGTTATTTATTCTGTTTTTCATAAGAAAAGGAAAAATTAATACATAATAGATAGTCTTGCATGGTCTCTATTACAACAGTTAAAAAATACGTGAATATATGTTGTAATATATATAATTGTTATCCTTAGCAAAAATGTTTTTAACAAATAAACTTTTCATTATTATTGATTCAGGTATATACATTATTAATAATCTTTTCAGAAACTTCTTATTCCAATATTTTAATCGAGAGGTGAAAAATTATACATATGATTTTTCTCAAAGGGTCTTCTTAGTTAGATATCCCTTTCCAGTGAACAGTATTTCTATTTACTTTTTAATACTCCTAGAAGAAGAGTGCTTACTTTTGGCTTCGATGGTATATTGGCTTTGTTGCGATTTATTGTTTATACAATTAACTACGCAGGTTTCTCTGCAATTGGAGGTATATTCAGTTTATAGAAAAACGAAATAAAATTTAGAAACTGATCTTTGAAATATTTGCCCATTTTTCAGATATTAAAATGCGATATCAACTATATTGTTCATTTAGAAAGCAATGACATTTACTTGAAAGAATGTTTTATTAATTTTATAAAAAGATATCATGATCTTCTTAGGTAATTTTTTTCAACCACCATAATTTGTTGAAAATCATACAGTTACCTATTAAACTTATTTTAATTATGATTTATCCAGGCTTTGTGAAATGATTGAAAAAGTTTTTAGTCCAGTAATTTTTACAGTGATGTTATTGTCGTCAATGAATATGTGTTTTAATTTATTTGAGCTTCGAGAGGTACTTTATTTATTTAAAATTAAAATTTGTTTGATATAAAAAATAAACTGAATTCTTTTGACTTTCAAACTGTTAGATGTTTTCCAAAGAAAATTATGTCGCCGCGTCGCTTCATATTTTCTTCCTTCTAGCTGTCCTTAATCAAATATGCGTTTACTGCGTATATGCTGATATACTGACACAACAGGTTTATAACGTATATTTGAAATTGATATAGTATATTTTTAATAATATTAACAGGAATAACTTTTCACAGGTAGGTTCGATAGCAAATGCAGTTTACGCCTGTGAATGGCCTCAAAAAAGCTATAAACTCTGGACATATCTTCAACTACTTATAATAAGATCTCAAATTCCATTCTATTTTACTGCATTAAAATTTTTTCCGATAAATATTACGCGACTTACGTGGGTAAATAGCAAATAGAATAATATCCGTTTCATTATTATGTATTATGTAAAATCTACTAAAATGTACTTTCAGATATTCAAAACAGCAGCATCATATTATATGATGTTACAAACAACTAGTTAAAAGAATGTGGATTATTTATTCTGCTTTAAAATAGTGTATAAGATATGAGATTTTTGAAATAGATAATATTTTATAGATAATAACTTTACAAATATTTTTATTTCAATAGCAAATCTCCATAAAGTCCATTAAAAACTCGATTTGATAACTCAGATATCAATTCAAAATGCGGAATTCTACTATAGAAGTTTCAAAATCAATTACAATGAGTCATTTATATTACTTCACAAATAATGACAGTTTATTCTACCATCGATAACTTATCTTCTTTCTAGACAATTAAAAGGCAATTACGAAAAAACACAATCAGAATGTTATTGTCAATAAAAGAAACATTATTTTTAAAGAAAATACTTTATACGCTTGTATGTATTGAACTATATTTTCAAAGGCCAGAAATCGATCTTTACAATCTTGTGATAATCTCTTTTTCCACATGGGGTGCGGGAAGCTCGCTTTACCGCACGCTTGGTCGGAAAGACGTGCATAAGCCCAAGCTTTCCGCACGTCGTCTCCAAAAATTATGTACGATTCATAGACGACAAAGTGATTTTAACTTTCTCTAAGCTTTCCGCACTCGTGCGTAAAAGTCCACACGAGGTTAAAATAATTTTACAGCACTTGTGTCGTAAATAACTATTGAACACACACTATATAGTTATAGTTAGTATTATATAGTTACTACTATACAAAATGCTTTTAAAAAAGTTTATTATTATTCCATATTACGTTGTACAATTTATTTTTGTAGCCATTATAATTAACTAATTCTAAAATTAAAATTGCAACTTATTAAAAACTGTTGCTAATTGATCGGTACTATGCTTCCTTAAACTTAATTTAATTACAATAATTAGGCATTGGCAGACAAAGATAACGTATTCTACTTGTCTTTGTACAGATCTTAATCAAATTTTTTTTCAAGAACTGTTCCTTCTCCCAGGGTCGTAGCTAAAAAAATCGAGCCAAACGAGTGTCTGGAGGAGTTTTTCAAAAGTAAGTTTGATGGTGCTGTAATTTTCTCCTGCCGTAGGTTTCGATTCAAGCTATTTTCTATTTTAGTCACTTACTAAAATTTCATATAATTTGATTACAAATTGCATTTTCTTGAATGTATCCTTGAAACTTTCTTAATAAATATTTCATATTTTTTTAATTTTACTTCTTTAGGCTCGCCTTGGCTCCCAGGACGGAACTTATGTGATAATTATATGCTTTTTTTATAAATTTTTATTATCAATTTAAACAATCAATATTACTAAAAAGTAAAAAATTATTTATGGGTCATTATTTCCCTCCTGGGCCATTAATTCCCTTCTCAGTCATTATTTCCCGGCTAGCATTGTTATTATAAAAAATAGAAAAATTATTTAAAATACAATAATAATAATAATAAATAAAAACAAATAAGTAGCCACAATTAAGGTGAGAATAAAGTACTATAAAGTAATTATTCCCTCGGATAATTACTATCTTCAGGAATAATATGGGACTTTACTCCCTTGGTGTACAATGTAATGTTATGCATACCTAATTTATAGCACCAGTAAATTTTAAAATAGAAACGGATTTAATATCGGATTTAATATGTGTATATGTACCATTCTCCTTATAGAACTATTGGTTTTCATTGATTCGTTTACGTAGGTATAAAATTTGTGGAAATATTTATTATTCTTACTTTGGCGTCGTCAAGAGTAATGCAGCTGCTGACCAAGATCCTTTTAAAATCTTAAAACAGTAAAAATCAAGTAAATATTAAATCATTGCGTGAATCTTCACAATAATATGAATAAAAATAATTTAGTAATTGATTATTATTTCATTATGTATATAGCAATTTTAATTATTGAAGACATTATGGATAATTTACACGTATACAATTATTATTAATAGTGGAAGTCTTTTTTTTACAAAGATTGGCTAAATTCTTAGCAATATAGCATGAAGTATTGTGGAAGTCCGCCACGATAGAAGGAAATGGTTGTGAAAAATTTGAGTGATTAGAAGAAAAGGTGAAAATATAGAGCGTGGTTTCGATTATGCGTGAGACTAAAGGCGTACGTATTCTATGAAATGCATATGCTTTTGAGCGACTGGACTACTGAGAACCGTTCTTACCCAGCGGGACCACAAAAACGATAGCCACGTCTAGCGTCAAATTTGGTATCAGTTGTAAAGCATAAAAGCGAAATTACAAGACCGACGGTAGTGTTAGTAAAAATTTCAGTGTATGGTTTTTGGGCTACAAAAATTTATGGGTAGTATGCGAGGTCGCTAAACCAATTATCAAGATTAAGATTGATCTGTATATGATGATTATAAAATTTCTCGTGAAACTGGAGAAATAAATGGCGATTCTGATTAGCATTATTTCTGGAAACTCTTGATCAACCGGAAAAGAATTGGAAAATTAAATAAAGTAAAGTAGACGAGATTATACACGTCTACATATAGAAAGTTGGAACCACTAACATATATACAACTTTTATACTTCATATTATAACTTCTTATCAATACGATATAGCGAACGCATCTTTTGAGATAGTCGATTGATAAATTTAAATTTCTCTATATAAATAAAAAATTATTATAGAAAATATGTATTACCATTGCAAAATTTTCCATAGACAAAATGAAAATTCCAACTTGCAAATAATCAGGTTTCGTACTCTTTTGCATGATTGTAAGTAAAATTTGTTGAACTTTCGACGAGGTTAAATACCAACATGTAAAGTATCTAAAAAATATAATAATATGGTATCAGGTTATTAGGTTTATAATTATAAATAAAATTTTTCGCTACTCACACAGAAGAATGAATTTTACTAGAATAATGTTTTAATTGTTCTCCACCATAATTTATATAAAACCCATGTATACCCAAAGATGTAAATGTGAATAATCCCCGTAATACCGATTGTGTATTCTTAATGTTATATTTAAACTGAAAAATAGTAAATAATATAAATATTAGTTATACATTTAAATAGATAAATAGTAACTAATATAAATCGCATTGAAAATAAAAAAGAACATATGGTTATTGTCACGAAAATGGTAGTTTTTGACGTTAAAAACTGTTCGTATAAAAAAAATCGTTTTGGGGATAAATAGTAGTTGATTTTTGTCAACTAGACTATAATGAAACGTAATTTATTCGGAAACTACTACAGATGCTATTAAAATTATTTGGTGTGCAAATT
>UELX01003441.1:0-23338 GCA_900480035.1 Eupelmus urozonus | reverse complement strand
AGCGCAATCAACAACTAACTCGTTGCGCATCGCAACCACTTTCGACTGTCTTTTTACATTACATTCGCATTCTACGTAAAATTAGTCGAATTCAAACGCATTATAAATGACAATTCAAATTCAGAGAATTCGGCATTTTCACTATTTATAAGAGGAGACCTGTCCGTTACAGTTTAAATTTAAACTTTGAGTTACTAATAAAAGAAAATTCTACGATCGAAGTATTTGGTCAATATCTAGAAAATAATGATATGATTCCTGAAGAATGTACTATAATTGATGCTTTCAATAAGATTAATAAAAATGAAGTAAGTACAAATAAATTTATTTTACAATAATTTATATTTTTTATTTAACTATTTTTATATATACTACATTTCGTTAAACTTATTTTATATTTCAGAAGTTGAAGGAGTGATTAATCTACATTTAGAAAATTTAAAAATAGGGATTTTGAATATGCAGAAGGTTCGATTACAGACTGTAATCATAAATTAGAATTAAAACTAGCTTTCGATGTATCAACATTATCTAAACTTGAATTGAAGAAAGGAAATTCAATTGAAGTCATTGGAATAATGGAACAATTCCCTCCGTGACCTCCTATTTTGAAAATAGAAAAATCAGAGGATATTATTCCAGTATATAGGGAGAGAATCCCATTTGTAGCTGTCTTAGAAGGATTTAAAAATAAGATTTAAAATATACTTAAAATTTACATTTATTGTTGTCGAAACTTATAAAAGACATACTTTTTATTTTTGTACCTTTTAAAAAAACATGATAGTCAAAATATAAAAAAAAATAAACAAATTGGCTTTTATTTATTTAATATAAACATAAATATCATTATATACTTTACTTAAAACAATCAAACCAATCCAAGAATTTAATTTCTTATAAACCTGTAAAAAATTCAAAATTTATTTCAAACAATTTATTAATAATTTTGTAAAATAGATCAATGAAAAATCTTCAAACTGCTTCTGTTTTTTCTGCTTTAAACTTTCAAAAGTTTCATCACTTTTAATTGTTATCAAAAGAATGTGACATCATTTTTTTAACTTTTAAACTTTTAAAAGCTTCATCGCTTTTAATCAATACTAAAAGTATGTAACATTTTTTCTTTACTTCATTTTTTTCTAAAACAATAATTAATGTTTATTTAATGAGAATGAATTATTTATTCTTTTGGGCATTTTATTTCCCTTTAAAAGTTTTGTAATCTTTTTAATTTCGTCTGATTCCAGAACAATATCACTTTTGTTGGTTACCCCTAAATACGGATGTTGGCTATATTTTATAATTCCAGTGATATTAACATGAGATCTCAATCGAAATTCAGTCATATCTGGAATTATTGGCATTCTAATTTCCAATTTAAATTGCTTGCAATCAGAGATGCACCCTTGGTTAATTTTCGCATTAGGAATAGAAATTTCCTTTATCACATTTTTAATATAGGCAATTATTTCTAAAAATAAATTCGTAGAAAGTAAATTATAGGAATATAAAAAAATATTTAAAATTCAAGAAAATTTCTTACGTATAATATTTGTATATTTCACTGATTCCTCTATACATAAACGTGGAATTGTGGCATTTGTACTGACTTGAGAAGTATAATTCGCTGTTTTTAAAACATTTATTACAGTGTTTGTCATGATTACTAAGTCAAAATCTATTGTTCCGTTACTTAGCATTTCGTTTCTTGATCTTGCAAATGCTCCATCAATATGTACTACCTATATTAGAAACGCATCACAATCTTAACTCAAAACAAATAAAATTTGATTGGAAAATAATATTTAGTATGTAATCATACTTACATTGCCAGACATAATTTTAGATTTAGTACTAGAAATAATATTATTGTCCTATATTAAAACTTGAATAACGTCATCTTTCATATTTAATATTGTAAATGTCATTAAATTGTTTCTTATTTCAACAGCTTCTACAATTCTAACTAATTCCCTGAAAAATAATAAAAATTTTTAAATATTAACTACAGTTTTTTTTTTAGAGAAAAAATAGTTTTATAAGTAAACTTACACAGTTTTCTCATATAATACTATTTCTTTTACTGCTTCCTTTGTAAACAAAACATCATTCGTGTCAGTTATATCGTAATAGTTATCTTTGTCTGTGTCCATGTTTGAAGCTGAAAATATTTGTTGAATTTATTTAATTTATTATAATTGTGAATTTATTAAATTAAGTTATTTAAATATTAAAAATACGTACTTGTAAGTGACGATGGCTTACTCATTTTCATTCACAAAGAAAAACTCTTTTCTTTTGGCAAAAATCAACATGCCAACTGTTTTAAAGATAACGATGAACGATGAAACGATGATACGAAATAAGATAATCAGATAAGGTTAGAATAAAAAATTAGGGTACATCTACAACTTATACTTAATGAAGTCGTTAAAAGTCGCTCATTGATTATTAGGGTGTGTTCACATAAGGTCTTTGGGTTGTGTGCTGTGCTATAATAGAAATATCTACAAGGAAATATGTACAACTCACATATGTACACAATACACATTATATCCCATGAAAGAATTGCCAGCACTGACACAACGGGACAATAACGATCGAATACCTGTAGCCATACTCACGTATGCCAGCACTCGACCGAAACTCTACCCAGAGCCGATTTGATAAGATCGGCCCAGCCGCTGGGTACCAGAGTTGCCCCAATATCGATTTCTGATTTCCATTAATTTTTAAAATTCTTCCAACACTGGTCAAGTACAGTTTACCATATCTGACTTAAACTTTATTTTCAAAAAATGAACGTCATGTTTATAACCTAACAAATTTATAATAAACATAAGTGAAATACCACATTTTCAAATGTGTAATTTTAAGCGCTTTTAAGGTGATAAATAAGAATTACGTATACGTGAAGAAATCTAGAGCGTTAAAAAAGCTTAAAAGAACAGTATCTTCGTCATCATCATCATCGATATCTTTATCTATTAAATCAAAAGAGAACGAAAATGGGACAGTTCAAGATGAAAACCCAGTAATTAACGCAAATGAAAAGAAAGTTTTAGACTACTCCGAGAACCAAGAAGAAAATAGGTTATTTTCAATGTTTTATTATTTTATAGATAATTTTTTTTACTAGACTGATTATAATTTAATTTTCCAATATTCATAGGTTAGATATTAAAAGTTCTATTTCGTCGAATTACAGTAATTCGTCTAAAAGTTTAAATAGTAGCATTTTTTCAAGTAGTGATTGTTAACAGCGATGAAGACTTGATTTCCAATGTGTTCCAATCTGCCCACGTATGTAATAAAAGTATTTCAAAATATAGTTCTTGAATAGTTATATCCGTTATTATTTATTTATTAAAATCTATATCTATAATACATATTTATATTTATTAAATTAAAAATTTTAATTTTAAAAGACTCCCCCGGAAAACAAATAATATAATTTAAATTAACTGAATAGAATTTTAAAAATTTTAATTTATTTAGAACTTTTGATTGGTACTGTAGTTGTATTTTTTATATTTCAGATAGAAAATAAAGAGCCTAATTCTACATCTTTGAAAGATAAATTGCGGGATTGGAGTATAAATAATATATTTACCTTAAGAAATTCTACTATTACAGAATTGTTAAAAATATTACACTACGAAGGTCACACAGATTTGCCACTAACCTCCGAAACACTTTTAAAAACCAAACAGTTTTCAAATGAAACCAAGATCATTCAAACAGCAAAATGTAACAACGGAATGTACGTATATTTTGGAATAAACAGTGTTCTTTCCTTAATGGTGAAGCCGGAAATTTGTACCCAAAACAGAGTTGATATCTTGGTTAATATTGATGGAATGCCTATATAAAAGAACTCTAATAAATAATTCTGGCCTATTTTAATTAAAATTTATCATCAAAAGTACACATGTAAGCCCGGAATTGTTGCAATTTATTGTGGAGATTCTAAACTTAAAGATATGGATGAATTTATGAATGGTTTTATCGAAGAGACAAATAGCTTAATGGAAAATGGTTTAGTAATTGCAAATCAAAATTATTCATTTAACATCAAAGGCTTCATTTGCGATACTCCTGCAAGAGCTGCTTGCAAGTGTTGTAAAGGACACGGTGGGTTCTATGCATGTGAAAGGTGCGAAATAAAAGGCAAGACAATCCATAAAAAAAGAGTTTACAGTGAAACTAATTGTAAATTAAGAACGCAACAATCATTTTTAAATAAAACTCAACCAAAGTACCATAAAAAAGAAAATTCGCCCTTGACTCGTATCCCAGATTTTGACCCCGTAAAGCAAGTTTTTCTAGATTCGATGCACCTCTTTAATTTTGTTGTTATGAAATCTTTGTTGGTAAAATTTACAGAATCTGGAAATCAAAATAAACTTAGCACAAAACAAATTAAGGAATTAAGCGATTATTTAATTAATATTATTTAATTAATATCACACCTGGTATACCGTCAGAATTTCAAAGGAAAAGTTTTGATTTGAAGGATTTAAATCACTGGAAAGCAACACAGTTTCAATTTATTTTATTATATATACTACCAATGATTTTTAAAAAGTTTTTACCGACAAAGAAGTACAAGCATTTATTATTCTTATTCGTATCAAGTCGCATACTCTTCAGTAAAAATTTAGCAGTATCGCATGCTAGTTATGCAAGAGCTCTGCTTATAACTATTTTTTAAGTTATTGCCGACTATGTATGGTAAAGATTCTCAGGTAATGAATTTCCACAATCTAATTCATATATCAGATGATGTAGAGTATATGAAGACGCCATTATCAGCTTATTCTGCATTCCCATTTGAAAGTTGCTTGGGGCAAATAAAAAAATTGATTTGAACACCAAATAATTCCTTAATTCATGTTTCTCGACGATTACACGAAATGCAAGCAGGATCACCAATGTTTTTAAGCAAAAATTATTTATTTAGTGAATTTTTAAAAAAAGATTTGTTTTTTTTTTCAAAATTGATAATATCACAAGATGACGATTATGAAGTTCTACAAGTTAAATTTAAAGAATCGATTATTAGAACAAAATCTCCTGACAACATTGTGCTGCTTAACACAGATAAATATTTTGAAATCTGTAGACTATATTTTATTGGAAAAGAATTCAAAATGCAAGGATTTAATTTATTAATTGAAAATGCATTTGACTATCCATGCGAATCGAAATTTGTTGGAGCAGAGCGGATCATTCGAACATCTAAGAAGTTAAAAACATTTAATTGTAATGATATCTCCAGTAAATGTTTGAAATTAAAAATTGGAGGAAGTTCGTATGTAATACAAATGCTGCATATGTAACTTTAAAATGTAATAAAAATTTTTACACGAAAGATTTTGTATGTAAAACTAAATAATACATTTTTAATTAAAGGTAAATTTATGTATTTCGTAATATATTTAATTTTAGGCAGCGTAGTTCAGTTAAATACAGTTATCTAATAAAGAAATTACTTTTTGAGAAGCTATGGAAATCATGTATATGTAAGATAGAGGAGATAGATAGATAGAGAGAGAGAGAGAGACAGCCTATTAACTGATCTTTTTTTTACCATATCTACATAAACGAGCTTCTTCATTTCATGTACGGGAGCGTGCTGACTGTACTTAAGTGGTGCTGGATATGTATTTATAGAGGTTGGGTACTACAAGCTACAGAAAAATCGGTCATTTTTCTGTACCCTGCATTCTTTTACTTACGTGGCCATACACCATTGCTTCTTACCGGTTCGCTCGCGCTTTATCTCTTTTTTCGCTACCCCAATAGCAGTATCAATTTTAGAGTTGAGATTTAATTTCAATTAAAAATAATTAAAAATTATAAATTAACACATTTTTAGATATTTGTTTTTAGTGTCATTTATAAAAGATTATATTTTGTTAGTCCAAATTTTGAAATATAATATTAGAAATGATTTATACTAATCAAACTTCAATTTAAAATTTACACAGTATTTGCTATTGCAATTGCTATTGCAATTGTTTGTTTATTCGCTGATGTGTCAACGAAAAAAGTTCTGCAAGTAGTTTAGAGAGACAGATTGGTTAGGCATTGATCTTGAAAATGGAACTGCAGGAATCTACGAAGTACGTAGTTATAAAATTTGAAAATTATGTGGAAAATAAGAAGAAGTCGGTGGACTTAGTGCCTCGTTCCTGGGTCTATAACCAGGAAGGATCATGGTTTTCTTATTACCCGCCCAAGGAACAATATCGTTTCCTACCTTCGTGGTTAAAGGATGAAATAGAACCTGAACCAACGTGGGAATCTTTTTTAATTACAGTGATTAAAGAATCAAGTAGATTGAAAAGTATTTAAATTTACTTTTATATCCGTAGATTTCCACTTTTTCACGGAAGCGCAAACTCAACGCTGCGACGTTCTTGTAACGTATACGATATTTTAGATTAATTTTTTTTTTTCAGAAAGCCTTGTTCAAGGGCAAAGGAGGCTTAAAAAATCCTTTAAGAATGAGACAGTTTCAAGTAGCTCTGATGCTGAAATTAGTAACCTCATTGATAACTCCTCGCAAGACGATGAGCTTTTACTTTTAAATGAAGAAACTGTAAACGAAGCTTTAGATGATGTCCCAACACCCACCATTTCACGTAAGTATTTGCATAATTTTTGTATTTTTTAATTCACCTATTAACTATTTTATCACACCTTGACTTTTTTTAGAACCTTCAACATCTGAACAGTGTACAAGTGTAAAAAAAAAAAATAAACGTCCACACAGCTGTGCAGACGAAAATGCGCAACCCAACGCTGATGAGATCAGTTTTAATGAGGTGCAGCTAGATCCTAGCAGTAAGTGACATCCTTAACTGGTTGCTAGCTAATTTTCCATTTTTTGTGTTTGAATTTAATTTATTGTTCTTTTATTATTTTACAGTAAAATTAGTAACACAGGAAGATTTAGAAAATATGTACAATAAAATAAAATCAGATATGAGATCGATGAAAACTAGCATCCAATATGATTTGCGCCAGTACAATGAGAATATTTGTAATAATTTTATAGTTAGCGGTAATTTGTCAGATATTGAAAGTATCAGGAAATTTGCTAAGACCATCCCAGAAACTATGCTTGAAGAATTTGAAAATTTTGATCAGGAGTTGCAAAATAATGAAAAAATGAAAATATTGGTAAGTTCTATTTAACAATAAATTATTAAATAATATATATTAAAAAATTGTAGTTTGCTACGCAAGAGCCTACATGTTTGACATTAATCTTTAATTTTTAGAAATAGTGAATGATAAGTGCGACGCATCATTTAAACAAATTTTAAGCCATACATCCAGGTAGTTATCTGGGGCTGCAGACCGAGAAGGTGGAAGAGCTGCGAGAATGGTTGTCAGTGGTTTATGAATTAATATTAATTATGTAATTCTCAGTCCAAATAATTGATTTTTTAAATGCTTTCTACAATTAATATTTAATATAATAATGTATTCTACCTTTCTGAGTTGTACAATTAAAACTATGAGATACTAATAAATTTGATAAAAATTATTAATCATCAATCCGCATTTTTCTTTATTACTGAAATTGAAAATTACGGTGTATAAAAAAAAAAAAAAAAAAAAAAAAAAAATATTAAGCTTATCTAAAGTTTAAATTAAAAGTAACTTAAAATTAAAACAATAAAAATTACAATAAGAACGCAAGAATTCATTTTTATTCGCATATGCAGTACTGGCTAAATATTGGTTGCTAATACTGAACCGATATTCAACAAAGCTTTAGGCCCGTTCTTATCATTTAAGTATCTAGCCAGCGCTGGGCAAGTTCCGGTTACTAGTGTTGGAAAGCATTGGCAACGGTACCCCGCCAATACTAGACCATACGTGCATTCTTTCATGGGAACTTAACCGCTTTCTTATCGGGTTCGCCTTTACACTTTTGATAAATTTCTGTTAAAAATATCTATTTTTATTTCACATAAAAAAACGTGCTGTTTCTATCCATAATACCTACTATGTAATAATAGTGTATAAAGCGCCAATTGCACTGTAGCTAACTGAAGGATTAAAAAAGCTGTCTACTTTCGCTCACTTCTGTTTTTCTTTCTTCTCGTCTATGGTCAAATTACGTTTACACATTACTCTCAAGTTACACGCATATTGAAATGTAAATGCCAAATTATTTCTGAACACCGACCGACTAATATGACATCCATAAGGCATTAAAACTGTTTTGCTTACATTATTTTTGTTATTATAATTATGGCTTAATGAACTACTATCATACTTTAAAACAAATCCAAAACATACATCTGCTTTATTTAAATTATTCAATGAAAATTCGCTCAGAAAGTCTGCAAATGAAATCAAAGTTCAAATGCTGTTAACTTATTAAATATTATTAGGTTTTACCAAACTTCATTGAACAATTTTACAATAAAATATATTTTTAATAAAATTATTTTACATTAATTTATTATTACTAAAAATTTTCTAATTTCAGACTTAAATGTAGATAATAAAATTCCTTAACTTTAAATGATATTATAACATAAAAAAAATACGGAAAATTGAAGTCAAATAAAAAAATTAAATAAAGAAAATAAAAAAAAATTACCGATCAAAATACTTTATGTAATTGTAGTTTGAGTCAATTTTGTTAGCAAATAAATGAGTTTTGATAGATTAAAATTAACTAAGAAAGGATATACCCTTGCCCTGTGATGAGAATCGATATACTGGTGTATGCACAGGAGTGCATACATATTCACCCATATATACACCACACATCTATGCGGAGATTTTCTAAAAATTGTAAATTTTTATTAAAAGTTATTTATTAAAGTAAAATTATGAATCTTCTTTTAAAATAAATAAATAAATACTTATTTTTTAGAATGCTGCTTTTTTAAAAAAATAATGTATGCGCTCTGCATAATACAATTGCTTCTTTATTTGATAAATGCAAATCCTTAATTTTTATTCATTTTAATTTTATTAATAGTAATTTTTTTATTTTATTTATTTTATTATTAGTTTTTTTTTTTATTTTTTTTTATTACTTTTAACTTAAAAGTACTATTTCAAGAATTTAGATCCTTCAGAAAATTTCACTGTATTCAAAAAGCTGTTCATTCGAAAAATCATCAATAGGTCTCAAATTGAAAAACAACGAACACTGCACAATCCTGTACTTTTAAAGAAAAAAAATAAAAAATCGAAAAATCCCGCACATATGTAGACCCTATAGTACGGGCACAGCTATGCGAGCCTTCAGGCCATTCATCCGGGTTTTGTCTGATAAAATTTTTTGCAACACGATAGTTCCGCCAAGTTGCCGTTACGCACATTTACATGGACTACTGGAGGCGAGTTTCTCCTCTCCAGCTATCGTTCAAATTTAAAAATGATACGCCCAGAAGGCTTATATTCTCGCATTTGAAAATAAAAATTCTAAATATGCGCATGCTGGATTTTTACTCGCATCTGTCAATACCTATTCGAACTCTTCGAATGATAGACACATTGTATACTATGTGAATTTCTATCAAATATTTCCTGAATTTTTATTGCACAGCATTTTACTGAATCATGCAGATATAGACGCAGTCCATCTATCTAGGTATCGATGTTTCGTTTTATAATTAAAAATTGATATTATTTGTTAAGTTAAATTTAAAGAATGTTAAGGTGAAGTTTAAATTTTTCTTTATTAAGATTTTTTATAACGGATCGATTTTTCAGCTTTAAAAGTGCTTTAAAACAATTATTTATCTAAAGTTTTATGAATTTTTCATCAATTTTAGTTGATTCTTTATTCAAAAAATGTACTATTACAGTATGAAAGTTTTTGTGTACAATATGAATGAGAATGTAAGATGAAACATTTTTATTGTTCAATTTAGCAGTGCAACTATGGCTTAAAATACATTGCATTAAAATGAAAGCCACTAGAAGCATTTTAATGAATATTCACATTTATAAAATCATTGTAAAGATATTAAATTCTCATAAAATATAGAATACATGTAAAAGCTTTCAAGAATTATTTTAATTTTTGTTTTTAATCGGATACAAAAAGGAAGTTACTACAAAATTTATCCATTGTCAAAAATTATATACTATTAATACGCAAAGCCACTCCATTTTATTCTGCTATATTATTAATGCCAGAAAGCCCTTTTATTATATTATTCCTTTCTCATAAATAATTTCTTCAACACATTTACACAATTAAAAAAAAGGTTTAAATAAAACCTTCAAATTTTTGCGTAAAATAATAAAAATGTGTGAGTAATATTTATTAAATATTACTGTAATGAGTTTATTTATGATTTTTTTTCTTTTTTTCATTAAAAAAATTACACTTAGGTACAATATTGTGATGCTAAAAAAATTAGTTTACTTTTCAGTCAAAAATCAACGAGCAAAATAGCAGCACTTTGTTCGCGGTCTATACACACACGTCCGGACCAAACTGTCGAGAAACTAAAAAAAAAGGCCGTGCGGTTTCGGTTTTTCGTCAGCCCGACTGTGCAGTATAATCGGTTCGGTGCACGGTCAACTTCGCAGCTCCCCCCTTCCCCCTCTCTCTCTCTCCCTCTCTCTTTCTCCCTATCTCTCTCCGCAGGGAGTCCGAGCTCTAATGGCCGAAAGTTCGCTCATAAAGACGACGCTTCGCTTTCGCGGAAAAAGGCGCGCGCACAAAATTTCAACTTTGACGCTCTTTGCCCAGGGGCACTCGATAATCTCCGCGCAGTGCACGCCGCAGAATCCAAGAAGTTTTTATCTGCCAGCGCGATTAAATTTTAGTTGCGTAGGTTTTTAGTTTCGTTTAATCAACCCATCTTGTCGATTCAGCACGGTCTTTTATATTTTTATTACGGATAGCTTTTCATCTTTTTGTCAATGGTAAATGTAGTAGCACCTAAATATCAAAGATCAGCTCAGTCTAACTTATTCAAAGTTGCAAATTAATTTTTCTATCGGTTTAATTAGTTGCTTAATAGATTTTCCATTGTACTTTCCTTATGTAAAGATCAATTCGCTATGAGTTTTAATTAGTAATTGCGGTCGTTCTATTTTTGTATTTATCTTCAAAAATTTTCAAGCAACCTTATTTAGTTGTACAATTATTACAAAAACAAAACAGGTGCTCTCACATTGTACAATAATTTTTGAAAATAGAATAGTCAGCTTATACGTCGCAATCAGAATTCAAATGCGAAATCTCCAGTATTACGCGCGAGACACGACGATAACAAAATTCTATATCGCGCGAGCTCAGAGAAAGAGAGACCATAAACGCACTCGAGAAACTCGTGCATTATACCTCGGCGTAATTTTCTTTATTCGAAAAGTTGCACGACTCCCGGCTGCACTAATCTCTAAGTTTTAACAGTAATAAAGTAATTACATAAATTTGGCGCGCTCGCAGCACGTCGCCTGTACTTTGTAACGGCGAAGTAGTGATTCGGAGGGTGGAAGGATAGCGAATGATATATAAACGCACCGGCCGCGGCTACGTGTTCGGAATTGCGAGGGAAATTAAATCGGCAGACACGTTTTGTTCGTCGGCCGACGCATGAGAGATGTTCTCTCTATCTTCGCGGCAGCCCCTGGTCATTTCCGGCTCTGTTCTCTTTACTTGTGTGAGTGCGTATGTTATAACCGAGCAAACAGAACGATTCTGGCCATCTGACTTTGAAAACAATTGATTAAGCTGCTCCTTGAAAATGTTTTTATATATATATATTTACACAACACGTGATAGCGTATTTTTGTTGTAACAAGTGTGTAAAGTTGAATTTTACACACGGATATGTGAAAAGAAAAAAGTAAAATTTTTTAAAATAAAATTCATGCAACTATCGTTCGATGTTTAACACTGCAAAATAAAAAAATTTAACGATTTCCTTCGAACCATTGAAAACCTTTATTAAACGTCTCGAAACTTAGACAGGTTTAGTAACATTTTTCTATTCTTGTCAGATTTTGTTGTAATTTTGACATCTTTAATAAAAAATTTGTAGACAATATCTATGAGAAAAATTGTTGAAAAATTATTAAAGATGAAATATTAAGAAATAATTTTCAATCCAGAACTCATTTGATTTATCAATACCAAATAAATTCAACTAGAAACGATCTTTTTCTTGAAAATTTTGGAGTATATATAAATATTTTATAGAAAATCAAGATAAATGATATAATTCAGATCTGAATAAATCTAAATTACTTAGCAAATATACTAATTTAGGATAAATTTATTTTATTTTAATCTGCATAAATAAAAAAATGAATTTTTATTAATAAACTCATTGTTGTCAATTTAGTGTTGTCAACTCAGTTCTATAAGTCTTCAAGAGTCCTATTAGAGATACTGACGTTTACAAAACTTTTTTAAAGTGCCTTTTTCATTGAGATCATGACTATTAACTCTACTTGGACATTTTATTTCTGAGATCGAATTCGTATACTTTATGTAGCTAGTTTATTTCTGTATTCGAATACGTATATTCTTTACGTACACCCTCTATCTTTTAACAACTCTCTCTTTCTTCTTGTAGGCATGCGATCGCCTCGTTTGCGAGGATGCTCGTCTTTGCCACTCATCTTTCTTCACTGTCGTACTTAATGAATCGTGTACAGGTCGTCTACTCCTTTTTATTTTATCTATTGTTCTTCATTCAATTACTTTATTTATCTATTTTCTTTTTTTAAAATGAATTAAATTCATAAAATATTTTTTTGTCTTGAAAAATTGAAAATTGAAATCGACTCGTATGTACATTTAGTTGGACTATTATTTAATTTCAAGTATGTTCTTGCAGTTTGTTTAAATACGAGTATTAAATAAGAGCAGGGAAATCTAAATTAATAAATTTTCTGTACAAATTTGTATAATCTATTTTTAATCAAAAGACAACTTTCAAGTGTAATTTTTTGCTGACTTTTGACCGTTTTCTTTGCAGCAGTGAATTAAAATTTACTGTATCCAGAATGTTCTGCAATAGCGTTTTTTAACATGATTTTATGTAGTTTTCTCTAAAAGATAAGATTTATATTTTGGTGTAAATTTAATAGAAAAAAAGAAAAAATTCAATTTTAATCTTTTATTTGTTAAGTTCAATAAATCTTTTTCGTTGACGTGTGCTTCGAAGTTATTAGAGAATTTTTTGAATAATTATACATATTTACGCACTTATAAAAACATGCTTTCAAAATATACCTTGGAGAACACTCTCTTACGAAAGTACTTGGTTTACAGAATTTTGGTTATCTCAATGTTCAGCGAATCGCGACCGCAGCAATAACCAATGTACACCCCACACGATACACGTTCTGTCTCTTTCTTAAATTTACTAAAATATTATTTTGTGACATCTTCAAACTACTTTGCAAATTAATATTAACCATAATTAAGTTTTGTGACAGTTATCGTTCAATTAATTGCCTGTGTCAATTTTAGTCTGTGTTCCGTCTCATCTTACCGCTACAACGTGCCTGTTGTCAGTGGAAAACATCGACAAAATAAAAAGAAGAGAAGAACACTTCGTCTTGGCGACATGATTTTCAGAGTACACACACACTGGACTGCAGTAGAAGCGATAGTGAGATTGATCGATGGAGCGCGATCGATTATGATGGATGACGCGAGCTTGGGAAAATTAACTTGTGGGTTACTGAGTTAGCTGTCCGCGCGAAAGGAGCTATTTCACTGGCTATTTCTGCAAGGGCTTTATTGATGCGTTTCAATGAAACGTTGCGGTTAACGCTAATAGTGTGTAGGTCGACGCACTGTTTTAGTTTGTCGATAGGTTTGATTGGATGCCGAAAAATTTTGATTTAAGAAGATGAATGAAGGTTATATATAAATGTAATAAGAAAATATTTAAGAATATTTTTATAATATTATTCTTATTTTTATGCAGTTAATTTAAGATTTAATCTGTTAAACGCATTTGAATTTCATCTAAACAGGCAAAATATGATGTTCGTTTATTTAAGTTCGAGTTTATAGTATCAATTGCGCAAGTAAGTAATTTCTCATTTAATACGATATATTGCAAACTTTTCTATATTTATAGTAAAATTTCTTATAACGAAAAATAATTTTTTGCATTTTTAAAATATGTGGGATTTACTAAACAGTATTGTAATTTTCCAAAGATTCTTTTCTCAACACATATTAAGATTTTGTAAATAATAAAAGCTCTTAATTTTATTAGTCCTAAGCAAATACAATATTTCATATTTAAATTTTTCGTTGTTGACAATACTTACAAGTTTCATTTTTAGAGGAAAAATTACTTGATTATGGATTATTTTACAATCTATTGTTCCTATTAACATTGGTTCTGCATTGTCCAAAAATATTTAAATGGGAAGACTTGTTTACAGTTGTAAACATTTTGTCGTAAAGGATAAAATGTAGAAGCCGCATTGCAATGGATGATGTCCTTCAAACAGAACGAGGTGGTTAATTTACTGACAGAAGGCTACAGAGTTTGTTTGAATGAGATGAAATGAAAAAGAAGCCCTTTGTCGCTGTTACTGTTTCCTTCTTCTAGAAGAGTTCGTATTTCAGTCTATTAACTACTAAGATATTCGTTGCGATAATGAAAGTTAAATTAAAATTATATATTTGAATTAAAAATTTTTGACCCACATTCTCATTTACGTATGATTGTTTCCTTTGCATAATTAATAACAAATCATTAATTTAATCTTAAACCTCATTATATTTACAATTAATCAAAACCAAGCCAACCAACATCACGAACGCAACAACCAAAAACCTCACCAAACCCATCACCCTCCGGAAACATCCGCCAGCTCTCTCCCAAATTCCCTCCATAAAACCCTCCAATGAATTTTCCCGAGCGTCCTAGAGAATCCGGCTGAAAGCTAAGCTAAGCCCATCCTTCTCTAGTGCTCCCGAGCTCTCCGCATCAAACTCACTTGCACTCGGCCGTACTATCCCCATCCGCGGCACCGATCCGCACTCTCGGCAGGCGCGCCTCGATGCCCCGGCGCGTCGCTGCGCGTGACAGAGGAAATCGGTGAGCTGACTCTCTCTTTGCCGTGACAATTGCCAACTCCCGGAGCTTGCGCGCGCGCGCGCGTTCACGCACATGCGCCAGCAGCATTCGTGAATTCAATTATAAGTGAGTGGCTCTCTGACTGGCGGGACACTGAGCCTGCTCCATGGATGATTTAACGAAGAAGAGAGACGCGCAGCCCGGCGCTTATGCAAATTAGAATTGTGTCGGTTCTGCTTTATGCGGCGGTGCTTGGACCTTTTAGGGGCGAGTGTGATGGTCGCAGCTGCTGAGATGGTTGCGCGCTGGTGGGTTCGGAGGATGCCGTTTATAGTTTGTTGGGTTTAGGTCGGAGTGTCGAATAACTGGGGAGTTATAGTCGTTGTTGAGGCTCTGGCGAGTTTTCTGTCTGTTTGTAGATTTTCTTGGAGTTTTAGGGGTAAGGTATTTAAGGAATTGGAACGATTTAAATACTCATAACTTTAGAAGAAAGTAAATAGTGATGATTGTACGTTTAGAATTGTAAATTAATTCTTCACTTAAATGGTTTTATTCAAAACGTAAATCAGTCTTTAACACCCTTGTATTTTGGACAGGATTACATTTGAATGTATTTGCATTTTGAATTTAAAACGTGTACATTTAAATATGCAATTATCCCTATCTACATGAAAATTTAGCTGAAGATAAAAATTTTCTGCAAATAGCACGTAACAAGAGCGTAGAATTAAACGATTTTAATTAATTTTATAATCCATCACTACTACATTCTTAAATATTCAGCAGTATAGTATTAATTAACCGATCCATAAATTTAAGACACTACTCCTATTTCCACGCCAACATCACAGAACCATCACGTATCGACTTATAATTTTGACCTCAATAGCAGCCCGCGCCCCCGGGCTCTTGTCAAAAACAGCCCGACAGCTCGGCCATAAAACAATTCAGGCAAAAATCATTAATATACGCAATCGAGTCCCCAAAAGCAGCTCCCAAAATTCCAAACAGCAGCCAATCCTATTTTCGTCTCCCCAGCGTATGCACGCCCTTCGCCTATGTGCGTCCTAGCCTCTGACATTACACTCGGGTGCGTGCCAAAATTAATTGCTCGGATCTCGATTAGCGTCCGGTGCAGGGCTGGCGCAGGCACAGATTAGCTGCCGTACATGCTAGCTTTCTCTCTCTCTCCCGCTCTTGGCCCGACGTATAAACTCCCGGCAACACGAGACAGCCGCTACATTAATCGGCTCCGCGGTCCGAGAGGCCGCGTCGTCGTCGTTCCTCCCTCTCTCTCTTCTCTCTCTCGCTCTCTCTACGACTTGGGTTCACGCGAGGGCTTCGTTTCTCCTTTGCTGTATTGGCTTCTCTCGTTCGCTCGCGGCTCTCGTGTTTCTTGGTAATTATTGTTGCATGTACGCCTGCCTGCGGAGAAGATGAGGCCGGCGCTCTTTGAAAGGATTGGAGCTGCACGAAGGAGGAGCGGGCCTCGTTTTTATACGTCGTTTATATTATTAGTGATTCTAGTCACGTATTTCTCGTTGCGCCTTTTCTTTTTGTTAATTACTACTTTAGAGGTGAAATTGTCTTTGAAAATTTTGCATAGACTGATTTATCGAATGGACGAAAGCTCGTTTAAGTCTTTGTATATTCCGCTCTGGCTGACGTACGGCGAAACTTGCGCGAGAAAGAGATAAACAAAAGGAACGCAGACAAAGTGCGTCTCATTTTTTACTACTAAGGAGCAATTCATACACGAGGCTCGCGCGGAGTGATAAAACACGCTGAGGCCAGTGCGCGCAACGGGACACATGCTCGCCGGGGCCACTAGATATTACCCCGCGTAAAAGAGCGAGAGAAAGGGAGAAGGGGGGAAAAAGTGATTATACAGAGATTTCCCTCATGTACCTCAAAAGCAGAGCTCGCGAGAGAGCTCGTATTTTGCAACTAGCCGCATATTTCGCTTGCCCATTCTCCGTCGTACTTCCCCCCCCCTCTCTCTCTCTCTCGTCTATTTTTCTTTGCCTCCCCTCCGGTCCTCTTAATTTCCCTGCGCAGGCTCGCTTCAATTTTTCCGTGCACTCGCTAGCCGAGTGGCCTGGCTCTCGGGCCCGTTTCAGCTTCCTTTTATTTTTCACTGCTCGGACAATTTTTTAGTGGTCGAGGGGTCAATAAATCCAAGCTTATGCAGAAACACTTATAAAGTGCTTTATGGAAGCCATGGCGCGCACGCGCGCCCGCTGCCGTATATATACACCGGAGAGCTTTTTCCCGCTGGGAAAGAGGACAAACAAGTGGAGGCACGATGATAAAATACATGAGGGACAATGAGAGAACTCTGAATTGAATTATTTTCTCTTTTATGATGCTGTCTAATTTAAACCTCTGCAGTTGGCGGAAGTAATATAATTTTTTTTTTAGATTTACAGGACGTTAATTTCATTGAATTAAAGTTTAATTTTAACTTTTATGAGTTAATTTTTATTTCAATATTACATTTACGAAGACTGAATTAAACATTAACAAACATGTATTATGAATAAACTTTATATTGATAAAAAAGTTTATCCATAAATGAACAGCCTACGTAGAAAATCATACACTAAACTTACTCTACATTTCAAAATGTTAAAAACATATTCAAACATCGAAAGAAAGGCAGTTAAAAGAAACAGCGCGAGAAGGACAGAGCAGGAGTATCGGTAAGAATAGACCGAGCGAAAAGTGTAGAAATGAGCCCCGTCCGCGAGCGCGGGGCGGTCAACAATGACGTTGTTAAAGAAATAGAGAGAAGAGACACTCGGACTCCTGTACACTCCAGCACGCTCCCAATGGAAAAGGAGAGCTAGAGAGAGAGAGAGAGAAGGGATTGGATTAAAACTCGAAATCGAGTTGCTGCAGTCGCTCTCTCTTACTGCGCTCCGATACGGGCTGTCGTCCGAGCTGGCCAAATTTACTTTGCGAAAACTTTCCATATCCCGGCGTACACGTGCGAGCGACAAAAAGAGAAGCGAGATGGAGGGGTATATACATACTTACCGCGACTCGACTACTGACACGTAGTAGCCTCTTTTCTCGGAACTTTTCTGCTTCGGCCGGCATCCTTTCGCCGTGCAATTCGCAGCTTTCAGGCGTTATACCCTTTCGACCCACCCCCTCTCCTTCGCGCGCTCTCTCTCTCTCCTTTCCCTATATTTTTCTCGCTTTTCTTTCGAGCCGGCTTTCTCTCTCTCTCTCTCTCTCTCTCTCGCGAGAAGCGCCAGACGGGAATCGCATCTGAAAAGTGCGACGACGCTGTAGGAAACTTACCTCTACGAGAAAAGGAAATGGCACGCGCGCGAGCTCGCCTAGCCTCTATGCCCGTTCTTTCTATTCTCTCCCCTTCAGTCTTCTTCGCACTCGCCCTCTCTCGCTCTTTCTTCCTTTTCTCCTCTCTCCATTCAATTTTATCTCTTCGAGCTATTTCGAGCTGGCCTTCTTCTCCGCGTCCTTTTCGTCTGCCCGTGCTCTTTTGCCTTTAGCAATCTTGATACTGATTTCTTGTGATCGCCCGTGACCCAGGAAGAAGCTGAGATATTTGTTTTTGATTTATTTTGCGCTATGGGAAGCTGTGTATGCGAGGGTGTGCTTTTTTAGATTGGTATTGAGAAAATAGGGGTGAAATCGCCGAGGAATTTTGAAATTGGAAAGTTCTTACAGTGTTTCGGGAAAAAGCCTTGAATTTGTTGTTGATTTTTAAATTATTTTATGGAAAAAATTATAGGATTTAAATTTTAATGAGATTTATAATTCACGTACCTTTACTACTTCATGATATAAAAAAAAAAAATAAATAAAATCATAAAATAATAGAATAAAATAAAAAGGGACTCTATATCTATCTTCAGAGCATCAATTCTTTTTTGTTAAAAATTTATTCTCTATTCAAAATAAAAATATATTATGTATACTAAATATTTAATGATATAGCAGTAATTAACACTTGCTAGATATGATAAGAAAAAAATATTTAATTCTTTACAAAAAATTAAAAAATGACTTAATTTTATCTTAATGGTCTTGTTTAAGTAGATAAGTCCCTTGTTTGGTAAGACGGATATCCACAAATGTTTTTTAATTTGAGGTTTCTATCAATAAGTATGAATGACCAGATCTCATTTGAATATTATAAATAAATTCTTATTTTTTAATTTTAAGAATCAATCCATATTAATAGCTATTATTTTAGCATACCGTTCAATTTTTGTTTTTGCTTGTACATATTGTGAGCTCGTACATATTAACAGAATTCAAATATATTTCAATTAGATTCATTACTGAATTTTTTGTAAAAAATTTTCATACGAAATGGATGAAAATAAAAAAAAATTCAATAATATGTAACAAAAATTAATAATGCAAAATCTAATTTTTTATTCTTTAAACTTATAATGGGTAAAATTGAGTCATACCTGTAATTTATAATAATTATTAAGGAAAATGTATGTTATTCAATTAATAAGTAACAACCAATTAAAAGGTGTATAAGTATTATCGCTTCTGAGAAAGATTAATAATATTTTTTATTTTCGCCGCGAAAATCAATATATTTCACTATCTCGTTTTTACAGGGGAAATGTACTAGTTTTTATAGAAAAAAAAGGAAGTCACCTTGTCTATGTTAGGAATCTGAAATTTTTCCGGAAATTTGGCATGTATTAATCTTCATTAAAACCAGCAATTTTATTTTGTTATTAATAAATAATCTTCGATGTTCTCTCAAAACATATATTTATACATAAAATTATGAAATATCTGAAAGATCAAATTTGAGATAAGTTTATTTGAAAAAACTTTCTTAGTTAAATGACAGGAGTTAATCGTTACAGGAAAACTTTTATCTAGGCTTTTTTATCTAAAGTTTGGGAAGCCATTTTTCAAATGTAATTAAATAATGTTAATAATGTTCAATTTTTGGAATTACATTGTCATGTTGTTGTTATTTTATTAAAACTTATAAGAAATAAAATAAAAAAAGAAAAAAAATTAAAAACTAAATAAAAAAAATGACTACGTATTTTCGATAGCAAAAAGGGTTTTACATCAACTTGCAAAACCATTAAAACCATTAGTTCCCTTTATAAAAAATTAATGTGTATTTTATTGTTGACAGTTTATTCATTATCTGATTGGCTATTGATAATTTTAATTGAAGATAACCTAAGGCGGAGCGGCTGTACAAATCTAATCCTTTCAAACAAAACATGCGATAACTACCATCATATGTCTTTTCACACGATTTGTATTAGGTCATCAGGTATAAAAATTATCCTTGAAAAGTATCTTGGCCCATGTAAGAAAAAGCCAACTCAATCCCAACGTACACCAGCCGCAAACTACTCTTTTTTTTCCGCCGCCCTCTCTCAGAGCGTTAATCTATTTGCTCTATCTCCTTCAGTTTCCGCTTCTTGGGCCGCGACAACATCTGTTCCTTGGTCGTGGTTCGCGCTACTGCAGATCCGCCGACAGCAGCGGCAGTGCACCGGCCGATCCAATTCTCTCGTTACGCGCGAGCCGCGCCAGTGCCCGCAAGATATAGTTTCACCAACTGTCCAACCTACTGTGCCTCTCGCTCTGTTGCGCAGCTGCCATCTCTTTTTGTATCTCTTTCTCTCACCCTTGCAGTTTGTAGACTATTTTTCGCGTTGCTAGCCTTTTTGTACGACTCGTCGTTTTACACTACTTTAAGTTAAATTACGCTAGTTTCCGTCGCAATTTTGATTAGTTGACGCAATTTTTATTAAATGTTATGAAGATAATTAATATTCAAATCTCTCATTGAGTTTTATTTTATTCAAATACTTTCAGAAATCATTTATGCAAATAACACTTTTAAACGGAAGTGAAACTTGGTGAATTATCGCAGTTTCAAGAAAGACAGAGAACGAGGGTGGGGGAACATGTAGAAACAGCGGTTTCCTCAAGACGTTTAAGTTTGCCCTCGTAACTAACTATCGGCTAACCACCAGAAGCGAGTATCAAGGAGACACTTGGACTCGGTCCCACGATCATTCGTGTATACACATATAGACAGATACTTGCACTTGTGTGCACTCTCCAGGACTTTCCCCCTACATCACATGCGAGCAATAAGATATAGAAACGGAAACCGAGAATCTGTCGAGGATAAGCTTTGTATCACCGCTGCTCCGCTGCTTCTGCTGTGGTGGACCTCTATTAACTCTTCGAAATGGAATGGCCAGATTCTCGTTTAATTCGCACATCTGTGTACGTACGAACTGTGCACACGTTCTTGGCGATTGTGCCTCCTGAGATTTCGATGAAATGAATGATCTGAGAGTGTGTATGTGTTAAATCTAAATTTGCTGAATTTCTAGCTATTTGGATGTGTGGCCACGCTAGTCAGTGGGGGTTTAAATTGTCAGTCTCTTGCATTTTGAGTTTCAGATCTATGGTGTCTTGAGACTCGTCCGTATGGCATTCAATGTTTATAGAGTCTAACTACGTATCTTAAGCAAATTTAATCAATCATCGAAAATAAGGGATAATATTAAAAACTTTACTCGTATTTTTTGTCATCAGTTTGATTTGAAATTGGAATTTTTTGCAAAATTAAAAATGCAATATTCTTAAGTGGATATATAGTTAATTTAAAGATAACATTCCTCAATAAAAATTTCTTCTTGTAATAAGTACACACTGTACTCTTTGACTAATGATTGAAACGAATAGAAATTTAAGTGACGAATTTAAATTATCTTTAAAAATTAACTTCTATTCGATTTAAAAACTGTGTACTTTTCAATGCAAAGTGATGATGCAGATTTGGACTGAATTTGAACAAGATAGCTTTCTATTATATCATTTATGGTTATGTTCCTTAATTTAATAATAAAACATAATTTATTTTATATACATTTTATTTATAAACATACCTGCAGTAGGATTTCTATATCTATCTCAAACAGAAATAAAAGTGCATTATGCACCAAGGGAGTAAGGCGCAAATAATACAAATAACGGGTCTCTTTTACAAAATCGAAGTAGGGTTGATTGAGAACCGTCCTTTTCAGAACTTAAAAAAGTTAAAAGTATTTACAAAAGTATTGTAAATCTCTGAGTAAAAGAATTCAGTCTAATAAATGACTAGGAAATCTTGTGAAGAAAATATGTGAATGAAAGATTTCCAAGTCATTAGGCTGAATTCTTATTTAGAGTTTTACCATGTAAATACTTTTAACTTTTACCCTAAAGAAGACGGCTGTCAATCTGTTGACTAAATAAATATACTAAAATTCAGCATCTTGACTCGTTAAGAATCGCCTTTCTCTAATGTTCTAATAATTTTTTAGCATTATAGCTGAGTTGGAATAAAACAAATTTGTTATATGGTTTATTAAGAGAAAATATAAACTGATAAACTTTATCCAACAAAAAATGAATCAAGAATGTAAAAGGGAGCCAGATGAGGAATCAGTTCAATTATTTAAAATTTTCAATTAATGTAAAAATATATTTATAGATAGAAAAAACTATTTCAAGCTCTTAAATCAAGTTTAGTGCACAGAAACACTTGTGGTCTAGAAGATATGATACACTCGAGGAAACTCAATGCCGTATATATCTAATAGTAAAATGATGAATTTTCCAAAATCCTAAGGTAAATCGGGGGAAGACGCCATACTTAAGGGAAAATTTTCAAATAAAATCCACACAAATTATGTAAACTAAATTTATATAACTTATCTTAGTAAAGAACAGTATAAGCTATCAAACATATATAAAAATTTGTGTATCGCTTTAATTAGTTAAAAAATAATAACAATAAACAAATAACACCTGAAAGTGGTGGGGTAAAATAACACTCAGGGAAGATGCCACATGGTATCGAAAAAAATTAATTATACCAAAAACTTAAAGATAACAAAAAATGACGCGTTTTTTTGAGTAACGATAATATTATTTTTTCGCACGCCGTGCGCAAAGTTCGTTTTCGCGCACGCTTGAAAAAACCGCCTGCGCGAAAACGAGCTTTACGCACGTCGTATGAAAAAATTGTATTCGATACTCGAGAGAGAAAGTGATTTTAACCTTGTGTAGACTTTTGCGTCCGAGCGGAGCGAGGATACGCACTTGTATCGAAAAGAACTATTTCAATACACTATATTCACAACAAAAAATAAATTTTTAGAACTTTTTTTTAGGTAAGATATCAGTTATGCAAAATATATATACCTAGATATACGAAATACATTGTGGAATCTTGACCTAACACTCCA
>UELX01003440.1:0-23342 GCA_900480035.1 Eupelmus urozonus | reverse complement strand
AATAGCCACTCTTTAAATCAAAGACGACTATTAATCGTCTTCTAATCCCTATCTCTAAATCGAACTTGCACTCTAAAAAAAACCAACCGATATGACCTAACTAACTATTAATTTTCCATTCATCTCTTCCATCAAAAACTCAAAACAAGCCCAAAAGCTGTCAATCCCACATCCCAAAACTCTCCTCACAAAGCTCTCTCACCCAACCCTACGCACAAAACTGTCCCTCCTTTCTCGAACCGATCGACAATCCGATTGGCTCTCACCATGCAAAACAAACAGGCCATTTTGAACACGTTCCCCTCCTTTTTTCTGCGGTGAACTTGCGAACGCACTGGTATAACCGAAGCGTACAAGCCAACACACGCACGGGCCGCTATCTCGCTACGGTCTTTGTATATCGCGCGTATATCCTGGCACAACATCCTATAGACGTGAATTCTCGGCTTTAAATTGAGCGTAAGCGGCGAGTTTGAGGAAACCAGAGTCGCGCGCAAGGTGACCGCGATTAATCGGACAGCACGAGCGTTCTTTCGTGCGATAACGGGCTTGTTGGTAGAGAAGTTTGTTGGGATCGTTGTCTTTGGGCTTTTTGGGGGGAGTGTTTTGAGGAGCTTTATTTGTGCGTGGCTTGGTTTGATGTTTTTGAGGAGGTTGGGGTGATGATTTTGGGTGGCGTGAGGTTTGGAATTAAATTTAAACTAATAATATAGAAAAACATTAATATTTACATACATTTTGTGTTTACCTATACTTATAATTACTTATATATAAAACTCGCAAAAAATTATATTTGATCCGGCATAGCGCAAAGTTCATAAATATACATATGTATTATAATATTTTATTTATTACATACACATATAATCAGTAACTAAAAATATTTAATTTGTGTTTAATTTTAATATCATTCAAAAACGTCATCTCGAAACTCGAACACTAAAACAAATTCCGCCACCCTTCAACAAAACCGTATTCGCACCAACCCCACTCCCATCCCAAAAACCCCCGAAAAAACCCCACCTACATAACTGTCTTTCACCCAACCGTCAATCCTCTCCTCGTGACACCGATCCCAAACAATCGACTAGAAACCGTAACGCACAGCTCCAGAAGGCGCGCAAGCTCCGGACGGTCCGGCTCAATTCCGGTAGCCCGAGCCTTTTTCTATCCACACTTGCGCTCTCGAATCGAGCCGCAAAAAGCGCGCGACGCCGGTTGAAGTGGAAAAAAAGCCACGTCGCGCTCGAGACGTATATACCTACACAGAAAAGCTAAAACGGACGAGAGGAACCACGCTTCAACGAAGCGCCAAGCGAGCGCATGTGAAAAGGGGAAAAAAGTTTTACTCTCCTCTGGACGATGGCTTGGGGAGGGTAAAAAAAAACGAGAAGAAAGGAGAGATGAAAAAGGTGTAGTTGAGGGAGATCTGTTGGATGAGAGAGAGAGAGAGAGAAAGAGAGTGGCCGTTTTTCCCACGGTGACACACCGATATCCGAGTTCCGGGCCAATGGAGCCGCCGCGCGCGCACTGTTATACATCCTAGTTTTCTTGGGAGCGCTGCTGTAGTGCCGTGTGCAGCGCCGATTTCTTGAAGAGATTTAGCGTTGGATTTGGGTTTGAGGGAAATGGTGTACTTAAGGGGGGTATGGATGTATGTGGGAGGAACGCGTCAAGATGAAACTTTATCAAATGGTTCTGTATGAATAGAAGTTTTGAATTTATCACAATCTAGTACTAATTGTACATCAAGATTAACGTAGCGTCATAGTAGCTATAGCATATCAAAATGTAGTTTTTAAAATTGATTAGATTTAAGAATGTGAGAAACAAGTAATTGTTAAAATTGAATCTAAAAACTTCAATTATGATAATCAAATTACAGCCTCATTCAAAAGTTCATCAATCTCGAAATTGAAATTTCGAACGCATCCGAAAAAAGAATCCCATAAAAAATAATAACAATATTTTTCGATTACGAAATAAAGAACATAAAGCCCGAATCATCAAAGAACCACTCAGCAAACGCGATCCAAGTGAGAAAACCCGAAGCAGAAGCTCGAGAGAGCCAATACACTGCGGCTGTATTTCGAGGCGTAAAAACATCCTATCTTGTTCTCGTAACGGATCAAGCGCGTGTTTCGATGTTCGGCAGCTAAAGAAAAAAAAAAAAATTCAGCGAGCCCCTGTATACGTGCGTAATGTACAAAATCGATGATAAAAAAAAAAATGAGAGACGGAACAGCGGCTCTCGATCATCTCGGTGCGTTCCACAAAGGAAATATATATAGGATGGAGCGAGCGGGCGAAGGCAGAAAGCAAATTGCAGAAGCAGCGTGCCGATTACTTGAGGTTTCCTCATTTATTGTGTCCTTGTAGCGAGGACTTGATCCTTTTGGTCTGCTTGACTTTTTTTTTGTTTTTTTAACAGAGTCGCGTTATCTGTCGAGTCATTTGAATGAATGAAACGAGCTGTTGCATACGGATGAAGTAGTTGTACGATGACTAGATTGCAGAAACGATACGCTGAAGGATTCAGAAAACAAATTTTTCATACGAATTGTTGAAATTGTATAAAATTAGTCAGAAGTCATATTTTTTTCATTATAAAATGCAAAGCAAATTTTAGTATCTTGTATCATTAAGAAAAATGCTATAAGTACTTACGCAGCAACTTTTTATACAATTATATACAAATTTACAATGAAAAAAGTATGTATTAAGTTCACAACAAAATATAGTAATTTATAAATTTTTCACAAGATCCTCTAAACATATAACGCTAATCCAGACTCAGCAGTATCACAAAGATTGCTTCTAAAAAAAACCTAAAACCAAGCAAAACAGGAGGCTCGAAACAAACGCGAATAAAACCTCCCAGAGCCCGAAAAGGTCAGTGTATTTTCCGCTCGCGCGCAAAACGACTTCTTGCGGCGTGGACGAGAACATTTACGAAGCGCGCAATTTTAACGAGTCGCTCGTAGGTAGTTCGCGCCGCGCCTAATCGCTCTATGCCTTTTCTCCTCTACGCTCCAACCTGAGAGACTGGAAGAAACGGAGAGAGAGAGAGAGACGAAGATGCAGGCGTGAAAATGACGTGCGCGCATTGCAGATATGAGGCTACGTGCGCGCGTTCACTTTAAATACACTTGCGTTTTGCGGCTATTTGCACCTTTTCGCGCTCGCAGCTGCGCAAATGATGTGTACACTTTACGGTTATTCTCGCTTTTTCAAATTGCATTCCAGGAGCTGGCTTCTGTCTTTTCGAATGATTTTTCCAGCCGACGAGCTGCTAGAAAGTCGGGATTTCTGTGGAATCGAAACGGCAAGAGTGTTAATGTAGTTTGTTGGCGCTGCTGTGTGTGAGGCAATAGCCAGTTGTGCGTGATTAATTTGTGAAAGGATGAGATGAGGGAAATGGTAATGTGTTTGTTAATTATAAATTATACGTATGACGAATTATAATTTTGCAAATTGTAAGTATAATTTGACTGATGAGCTGATGAAAACAAATTTAAGTACTCTGAAATGAGTTTATTGTAATCTTAACTATCTATGATATAAAAAGTATAAATTTTGGATTAAATACAATTTTTATAGGAATAAACTGTATTATTAGGTAAAAGTAACTACAAAGAAACATAAAAAAAATTTTCATTCACCAAGGCACGCAGTACCACTAAACTTACTTTTTCACTATTCTGATTTCTCCTCCGCTTTCATTTAACATAAAAACGTGAATATACACATCTCCTCTAAACCAACTAAACCCGACACCTAAACATTCCTTCTCCTCCAACAATCCCAAAAAAATCCTCAAAACCAGCCTCCCAGCCTCTCCAAAACGCTCCCAAACATCCCATATCCTTATACACATCCACGCGGATTCACAGAAAACCGTTCGCGCAGCGTAACCCGTTCCCAAAGCCCCCCGCGCATAACACATCTGACACACAACCGACTCTCTCTACACGCTAACAGATCCGCGCAGGGGACTTTCGCAGTAGCGCGACAGACAGACGACGCGAACGTGCGCCGGACATTCCAGAAATCGTCGCGCGCCTGACGTCAGGTATATAGTAGCTATACGTACACGCTCACAGCTGTGATGTCTTTCACGAGTCATCGTTCGCCGTTGATCGCCCGCTGCGTAACAGACCGTCTATGTGTGCGTATATGTGCACGTATATTATTTTTGTATGTGGATATTTCGGGTCCGGGCGACGGCCTTGCGCCTCGTCGAGGTCGTACAGCTATATATGAGCTGATTCATAATCGAGAGTTTACGGCTTTAATACGATTTCGCGCGGGAGCTGGGTCATGTATATGCCGGGTAGCGGCGATATGGAGGTTGGAGCGTGAGTTATGTCATTTTTCGGCGAATGCTTTGATGAATTGCTTAATTTTGGGTTTTTTTGGCTTTGTCCGAGGAGTGTGGATGTTTAAGTAGCAGGCAACTTTGATAAACATTGACCTACTGAATTTCTTATTGGTTGCTATCTTTTGTTTTTTACTAATAGTTTTTAGCTTTCTCGATATAAAGGTCGTGTTTTAAATTGAAATTTATGCTAGATTTTGTTTCGAAATAGAAATTGATGGTACTTTAATGTTTGGCAATTTCTAAGAAAGAAGACTCATCGTGAAAAATTTTTCATTTATTTTTTTAATCTTTTTATGATTCTTCCCGTATTCAGTATAAAATCCAGTTGAAACATGTTTATAATATCATTTATTTCTTATGTTTGAACAATAATAGAATTTATTAGAATTCATGAATTATATAATGTTTTATATACTTTATTCAAAATAATTTTCATTTTTTCTTTAAATAGAGCATCAAATCTAAAAAATATATAGTCTTTCTGAGTTAGTAAATCAAAGTTAAAATCTAAGTAATAAATTTTATTCGTTTTTAATTATGTCCTTCAGTGAAGAAGTATGAGTAGCAAATCCTAATTTTGTAATTTTTTTCACCTTTATCCTTAAATAATAATTTTAAATCAAATAATAGTAAATAATTGTTTCAAATAATTCTGAGAAGATAAATTAAAATTTTGAAACATATCAAAATACTGATTGGATCCGTTACTTATATCTTATTATTCCAGTACTTAATTTTGTTGAAAATAAATAAAAGCTATTTTTCACTCAAACCAAGACTTTTGTTCACCACATCTAAAGTCTTTTTCTTATAAATTAAAATCAAAATCTCCAGCATTAAAATCCCGTTCTTAAAAAACTCGCCTATCAATAAAACCCGCCAATATATCAATTATTCAAACACGTCACCAATTTCTATTTCCATCCGAAACTTCCCGCGTCAACCTCATAATTGCAATCCTTCCCGCAAACCCACGATCAAAGCTCCACAACTCATCGCAGCATCTATTTATACCCAACAAAATTTCCTCGCTTGTGCAAAAAATCGCTCTCCCGTAACCTCGGTCAACGGAAAAGAAATCACACACTAATAAATATCCACATTATGCGTTGCATAATCATTAGCGCGCCGAAACGAGTCACGCCGCGGGAAGCCCCAGCTTAGCAACTCCGCGCCGACGAAAAAAATCGTATACTTATTTTATGCACGCATACATAGCCGCGCGTCAAAAGTAAAAGTTCACGCGGCACAAAGAGAGCCGGACAAGTGCACTGTGGTCCCGGATTTTTCGTCCGCGGTCCCAGGTGTATATATAAGTAAAGGACCGGCGAGTAAAGGGCAAAGCAAAAAGAAGGAGAAGAAGAAGGAGCTGGGAGTCGACGAACTCGAGCGGACGCCGGAAGTGTGAGACGCTTCTTTTTTGTGGGGAAGCCTGAATTAGGATAGAAGTAGCCGGATCGCGCGCTCTTTCGCTTTTTACTCTTGGCCCTGGCTCTTTGGAGCGTTCGAGGGCTACTTACCGGTGCGCGTGTCGATTTTTGTTTTTTTTTTTTTTAGTTTGATTCCTCTTTTGTTCAGATTTGATGTTAGAATATTATAATGGAAAATTATAAGTTATTGTTGGTAATGTGCGTTTGTATTATTTTCTTGAATTGATAAAATAAACCGATAATGATCTCTTTGTATCATTTAAGCATATACATTAAAACAAAGTTCTCCAAAATAAATAATCCATATAGCATAGCAAATATATAGTATTCATATTTTCCATTCATGATTGAAATTTTTTTAAGCTTTTTGTTTATTTATTTTTTATTTATGATCTCTAACTGAAATTTTATAAACTTAGAAGATAGTAAAATACATATTTAAAATTTCGAATAATTAACATTTTTTTATAAAGTTCTCAAAATAAGCAATTAAACCAGTTTAATTAATTTATAGCTATTAATTTTTAATTACAAACAAATAAAAATCTTAATATTTTCAGATTTTGTATACATATAAAAACTAATAAAAATAGATGATTCTAGTATTTTTATTAAATATTTCGAAAAATACATTTTCAATGAGCTCCAAAATTTGTCGAATATTCTATACATATTGTTGTACTCACAGTAAATCGTCAACAAGTTGACACGTGTAAGTAAATGACTAATCTTCGTACAATTAGACATTCACTTTTGTCAATACTTGTCAGTATTGCTTTTGTTTTCAGTCCTATATAGGAATAAATATAACCTTTTTGTATTATATACAAATGAATATCTGAAGACTATATACCTTTTCTTAAGGTATATTAACAAACTATAAGTTAATAAACTGTTTGAATATTTCAACTTAAACTAAAAATATAGTATTAGATTTTCCACGGAAGCTGAATTACTTCCGAACTAAGTAATAAAAGTGTTTTCTTCATCATGGTAAGTGAATAGTGCTTTACCTTCATAGTTATTACATTTCATTTCACTCCAAGGAAATAATTTTTACACTTGCAATAACTCAATGAACTGTTTTAACAGTCTATAGAAACAGCTATTCACCTCGATGATCATTTTTCATTGGAAAAGTTGCTTAAAGGAATTAACATTCCCGAATATAGAAATGAAGAAGGTCAAAGTTTACTCCATTTATCAGCATATTATGGAAATGCTTGTCTTACTAAATACTTTATACAAGCTGGATGTGATGTTAATTCTAAAGACAAGAGAAATAAATCTCCTCTTATAGTGGCTACAAAAGAAGTGTATTGTTTTCCAGAATCTGGCTGGCCAATTATTGTCAGGTTACTTTTAGAGGCGGGCGCTGACATGAATGTCAAAAACATTCATCAACAAGATTTATTTTTTAAGTGTTTTATCGAAGACGAATATGTAGATGATGATCTTGATACTGCAGAAGTTTATTTGGACTATGGAGCAAACGTGCATACTAAGGTATTAGCTTAAAGAAAGAATAATTGGAGGATAATTTAGATTATTTTAGTTTTTTTAATATAAAGCATGATATTTTGTCAAATTTATCAAATGTTTTCTAGAATAAAATTCATGTTACACCTTTACACCAAGCAGCATTTTATGGGAAGCTCGAGAGCGTCGAATTTCTCCTCAATCATGGCGCAGATCCTAACAACAAGAACATTTACAATGAAACTACATTGCATATGGCAACAGCGCCAGTTACAATGACAGATTTTATGAATTTTGAGCGTTATGGTAGAAAAGTACAGTACGAAATTTTAAAGTGCCTATTGCAGCATGGAGCGGATCCAAACAGCTCCGGTTACGAAGGTAATACACCATTCCACAATATTTTAACATGTGGTAACGAAGAGTCCGTCCGACTTTTTCTCGACCATGGTGCAGATTTACAAAAAAGAGATCACAAAGGTCAATCTGCTGTTCATTTCGCTGCGATGAACGAATCAGTTAGTGTCTTGAAATTTTTAGCAAATATGGGCTTTAATCTTGAAGATAAAACGAAAGTTGGGGCTTCGGCGATACATAAAGCTGTTGAACACTGTCTAATGGATAATGTGAAATTTTTGCAGGAGAAGGGACTTGACATTAATTGTACTGATCGTTTTCTTTGCACGCCACTCTATGATTTGATTTCAACGTTTCGAAATAATACAGGATTTAGTAATTTCGATCGCGAAAGATTCGTGGATTTTCTGATTAATTCCGGAGTAGATATCAACGTTGAATGTTCTAATGGTTCTTCAATTGTTTTAATACCTTTTGATGGACCACTGAATGAATCCGTGCAAAAATTTATTTTGAGATTTCTCGCAAAAGTTAAGTTTTTTGGTAAAGAAGTACACGACTTACATCTCGAATATATCCAAACAGAATATTACTCTTATTTACAAAATTATTTCAATGCGTGTTTGGGTGAACTTTCCGAGATTAGAGATTTTGTTGTTTGTGATGCAAAATCAATTTTCCCGATTTTTTCAGGTAATCAAAAAGTTATAGCTCGTTATGCGCTTAATGAGAAATTGGTAAAAAAATTTGATGAATTAAATATCCGTGCGATATTCCCTATTTACGGGGAATTCATAAAAGAGATGTTCGCTCTCGAAAGGAAAAAGAGAATATTGAAAAATCAAGCCGCCAAAGTCATAAAAAATGCATTACCTCAGAAAATCCAAGTAGATCTTATTATTAACAGAATCGTTGATTATTTAAGTACAAAAGATTTAGTTATGTCGTTGAGAAATTTTGGTTTCAGATTAAATCCAGCAACTAATGATATAGATGTTCCACATAAGATTATGCAACTGCGTGACTCTATCTATATGTGACTAATTTAATTTTTAAGTTTTCTTTATATTTTTTTTGTTGTACAAAAACATGATCAAAAGATTAGCTTTGCTTTTCAATGCATACTAAACTAATTCTTAGCGAAATAATAAGGTTTTATGGGTATGCGTTTTACGTTCGATAACAATAACATGTTTATTGCTGGACTAAACAGATATCTAATCTGCAAATCTTTTCATTATTTAATAATGAATATTTTAAAAGTGGATTAAAAAGATTCAGAAAAAGAAAAATGGAAGTGAATAAGATGTGTAAGCGTACTCTATTTTCTAAAACTACTTATTAAACATTTAGAATAAATCAATTTTTCCTAAATAACTTGATTTTGATTTTTTTCTGAACCTAAATTGTAAATAATAAAAGCTTATAGAAATATTACAAATATTTATATTAAAAATTATTTCTTCAAGTTTTTAGTTAACAATGCATTATTTAAAAGAGTTGTATTAAAAAGAAAGATGTACTAATTATTTAATATTAATTAATAATGATTGCATTGAACTTTCTATAAAAACAACTTTAACAAATTCAATGAATCAGTTTTGTTATTCTTTTCTCATATTTAATTTTCTGTTTTTAAAAAGTTTTTCATTTTGATAAGTCAAAACAATGTTTTAGTCAATAGAACATGATTTTTTGTTTCATAATGTCACGTGATTTATCATCTGATATTTCACGTGATTTTCTTTTTTGCTAGGGTTAGTCAAAATTTTGACAGAAAGTTATTAATTCATATCGTCGTATACAATTTTAAACTGCCAAACAGGTGATTCGCATATTGAAATTGTATCACCTACAATACTCCATCCCCACTATTTTCTTAACACTACAACATTTCCGCTCATCCGGTCAATTGCTTCAATATTACGCACTCTAATCCCGAACTGACAATCGATACCCAACGAATAAAGCCTCCCGATGATGAGATCCGAGAGAGAGAAACAGAGGGATAGAGAGCATAAAAGACGTAGAATCGAGCTGTGAGAAAAAGAGAGGTGAGCAGTTACGTGATGCACGCTCGAGAGGACACGGGATTAACTCTCTCGGCGCTACATCCCGTAACCAGATTCGTGTAGCTGTGCAGCACGTAAAAGACAGCGATTCGAGTTTTACGTCTGAATGAGCTCTCACTCTGTCGAGCTCGCGTTATGCAGCGCGACGCAACTTCCTTCGCGACGCCGCCGACGCGAGCCTAATTGTTTTTATGTATACGCCGGGCGTAATGCGCGCGCAGGATGAGAGGTAGACTTGGCTTTCGGTTACCGAATCGGCAGAGGTGGCGGCTGAAAAAGCGTCGATAATGCTTTTATTTAGAGCGGCTGAGATCGATTTTTCGCTGCTGGTGGATGCTGGTAACAGGTCGCTTTGTGTCATTGTTTGGATGTTTCTATTATGGATTTGGTAATTTTGATTTGTAATCGAGGATTGATCTATTTTTCTTAATTTGTTATTAATTCATATTTTATTATTATGCACAAGAGATTTAATCAGATATATATCTATCCATTTAAATTTTTTTGGTTCAAGCTCACATAATACAGAATTGATAAGTAATAGAAAATTAAACTTTAATATGAGTGAAAAATAGATTTTGAAATAACCAATTAAATATATAAAGTTTATAAAACAAAAATCTTTAAAATGTGGATATATAAAAATGAAGTAGTATCACAGACGATTTTTTTTTCATTGAAATAGGATCTATTTTGAAATTAAAAAAAAGCTTGATTACTGTAGTGATATATGTGACGATACCGCTTAAGGTGCAAATATGAAAAAATATTTATTCTAGCTGGTATAAATTGTCGAAAGAAAATATTATTTATCAAGGTATTTTAATAAATCTTTTTAGAGAATTTCAATAACATTCTAAACAATATTTCCTTACTACAATATGATTAAACTTTTCTTTTCATTAGACCCCGTTAATAAATTTTCAAAAATTTCTATCTATAATAATTCTCTCGAACAAATCGATAAAATTAACACGTAGCCCAAACCGATAATCAGCAACAACAATCCCAAACAAAAAACCACTAAAAAAACCTCTCCCGCAACAACAACGACACTACAACCCCATATCATTTCCAATAACCCACTCCAAAAAAACCTCTTTCCCCAATACACCATCTCGTCCCGCTCGACTCGCTCGCCCGACTCCACCAAACTACACAACTCTTCCTCTGCCGTCGCGCGTAACCAGCTCTCCAACCGAAGAAACGGTGAAAATCGGCGCCGATTTCGGCTTTGTTATCGTCGCCGAGGCTCATAACGGCCGCCGCGTTTTTCCCTGCTTCTCCCCCTCATAGCCGTTTTTGCGAGGATCAGCCGATTCTTAATTGATTGCCAATCAGCGCGCGCTCGCGAATTATAGCAGCCAGTAGGACTCGCGAGCGTGGCCAATCGATTAGCGCTCGCTGTCGCTTTCACTGCGGTTTTTCCGACATCACGCGAATTTCTTATCCGCGCGGGGAGATGTCAACCGTGCGACGCTCCCATACCTTCGCGTGAGGTCCACGCGATCGGTGATGTTAGTCGTCGTGAGAGCTGTTTTGATGATTGGGATGTTTTTTTTTTTAGCCTATTGTGAAAGAGGTTTTTTCGTTTATTTTGCTAGTTTTTTGAGTTTTGGGGTTGTTGGTTGAAAAGTCGATAGCTAAGTGGAATTTATTGATCATGAGGAGAATAAAAAATAAAAATGATGGTTTTTCAAAAATTTAAATGGATTTGGTACATTGATGTATGATTATTT
The DNA here is from genome assembly GCA_900480035.1 of Eupelmus urozonus. Classification (NCBI taxonomy): domain Eukaryota; kingdom Metazoa; phylum Arthropoda; class Insecta; order Hymenoptera; family Eupelmidae; genus Eupelmus; species Eupelmus urozonus. Next base: position 11,884 of record UELX01003440.1, on the reverse strand, counting down.
TAGGCAGAGAAGTCAGAAAAATCGCACAGATCAATACGTGCGGCTGATAAGTATTTTGTAATTTTTTATAAAACAATTATGTTTTTGTTCTGTAATGACAACTCTAGCAATTCCAAAATTTAAAAACCAATCCAAAAGAAAACATTCACATCCAATAAATAATTATATTATTAAAATAATAATAATTAATTACAAGCTCTCCAACTAAATATAAACATCAACCAATACGCCACTTTAAAAACATAAGCGAAAAATCGTTCCAATTTCAACAAGTCCATTCATACTTTCCGAAAATAAGCGCCTCGATTCAATCGACTCTGAGCACACACCAAAAAACCCCCGTAATCACAATGATCACTTAAATTATTCCTCAAATCCGCGCATGTCCAACTCAAACCATAACGGCACGACTCCCAACCATCACTCTCGGCGTCGAAATCCCCGCTCGACGAACGAAAAGAAAAAAAAAAGACGATAGCTCAGAGAGCCGGAGCCAGAGAGCGAAAGAGAAAGGAAAAAGAAGCAAGAAGCGCGAGTAGGCTATACGCGATTTCCGGACACGCGATTTTTCTTTCACGAGCGCTCTCTCGTCCCTCCATTCACTCGGCTTCTTCATTCACCTTCTATTTCTCTCTTTCACCGCTCCTTTATGCCCGTCCCCATCTCTTTATTTTTCTTCGCAGCTTTTGCGAGAAACTCACGTGTGCGTCCCATTATACCCCCGCCCTCCGAAAATCACCTATTGTCGGATGCTAATTTCGCGTGCTCGTCAGCTGGACTCTGCGTATACGTATATGTATATGCACGTATACGCGTGTATAATACCAGAGCGCGAGCGCTAAACAGATTTTCGGGGCGCGCTCATGCGAACGAGGTGGAGTCGCTCGCTCCCAGGCATATTGGACACAGGATGCAGCCCAGTGGCGCATTGTCGTTTCTGCTGCGCTTCTCTCTCTCTCTTGGCTCTCTCTCTCTCTCTCTCTCTGTCTTGTTCTTTGTTTTTTGCGCTCAAGCTTAATAAAGGGCTTCGCGCGAATCGCACAGGCCGAAAGGGATTCGTACTTCGTCGAACTCGGAGTAAACAGCGAGCTTGTGGATGGCAATCATCGCCGTCTGATTGTTCAGGGAAGGAGAGGTGGCTTTGGTTTGATTATTGAAAACGATTTATTTATAGAAGGTTGGGGGAGATTCAAGGGTTTGTGGGAGAATGGTTTTAGACTAATGTTTTGGCTCTGCTTTGATGCACTTGTGTGATTTTTACCTATACTTAGCTCATTAGAGAGCGTACGAAATCGATCAAAGTTCATTAGAACCTTCCAACGCACTCAGCTGCATGAAACCTTCCCCATATCCAAATCCACATCCCATCCAGCATCCAATAAAAAGCAAGAAAATAAGCATCAAAACCACGCCAGAGCTGGCCTTCCTTCACGATATTCCCTCTCTCTCTCTGTTTCATCCGATGCTGTGTGTTTACCGGTCGAGCGGCTCATCGTTGTGTGCCAGCTCTCTCGCTCTCTCTCTCTCTGCGGGTGTGAAACCACAGCGAGGTGGTTTCGGTGCTTAGTCCCCCCAGTAGGGCCCGCAGCCACCTACTTAGCGCGCTCCTCGTCCGACCGCGCTGATGATGCCGCTGCCGCTGCTGCTGCTGCTTCTGTCTTTGCGAATTTTCTGGGCCGGTTTATGTATGTCTGATTTATAAAACGCCGCGAGGGTATCGGTGGGTTCGCTGGAGGATCGAATTCGGGATGGATGGGAGAGAGAGAGAGTGAGGTGGAGGGACGGAGAATTTGCGTGAGGAGAGTTGTGTTTTTTCTGGTGAGGGTGGGGGATATGGGTTTGATTGTGAGGATTGATTCATTTGGGTTGTAAAGATGAGTTGATAATTGCTGCGTGTGCAGTAGTAACGGATGAGCGTAATCAGACAAACTTTAAATTTTACTCTCAATTAATTAAATATTTTTTTTTATTGAGCTTAAACAAGTCTCAAGTCTTTGAATTCAAGATATAATTGAAATCGTCGCTTGAATCGAATATTAGTACACATCGAATTGCCGTTAGAAAAAAGTACACATCAATTATTTATATGAGAATTCTCAAGACAATTTAATGTGTACTGTTATTCGATTCAAGCGACAAAATATTAAATTTTATTATCAATTGTTTCAATCAATTATCAATATTATCAACTGAAATGTTAAATTTTATTACCAATAAGAATATCTTTTTATATGAAAGCAACACTATTATTTATCTGAAATCAAAAAGAAATTAGTAAAGAAAAAAGTGCTATGTCGCAGTCGAAAAGGTAGCCTCGTCTATTATAAATGATTTAGTCCAAATCGCGATACAAAAAAGCTGACTGCATCTGTCTTTAGATCATTAAGCATACACCTTGATGAAGTCATTAGGTGCTACTCATCTCTCATCCTTTTCATTTTCATCTGAAAAACAACTGCAATATTTTTTGCTAATAAATTAATTCTAGCCCTTCCTCCCACCTCAACTTAAATAGCTCTATTTTCACATCATTTCTCCGTTAATGAAATATTAAACAAAAACCATACTACATCCTCAGATAAAAACCAAACTGAAATCCTCCATAACCCAATAGAAAAGTAAAGCAAAGCCCTGTGGCGCACCGAAAGGAAAGAAACGAGAGGCAGAGAGAGAGAGAGCGAGAGGGCGAGGAAAAAACTTCTGTCGTAAGAAGGCGCAAAAAAGAAGGAAGAAAGCCGAGGAGGAAGACGACTTGGGCGAATAAGAAAAAAGTGAAGGAAGGCGCGTGGGGCTTCGGTTCCCACCGAGATAGATATGCCCACCTCGCTTGCCGTAAGTCGATATTGCCCCGCGAATACACGCGTACAACCTTTCTCTCTCTATATATATGAATATGCATATATACATACGCATGTATCCGTATAACCGAGAAGCTTGCTCGCGTTCCTTGCGCTCATATATGTGTTCGAGCTGAGAGCGGAGAAATAAGAGGGGGGCAGAAAACGCATGACGCACCTATATGTGAGTAACAGCTCTTTCGAAGTCTTATGATGGTTAAACGCGCGTGTATATAGGGTGTTTAGATTTCAATTACCTTGATTGTAGGCGATATTGTTATATATTAAGATGAGAATTGTGAGATAAGTAATTTTTTGATTTACCGGATGTGAAAACCGGTTTTTAATATACGAATTTAAGTCAAATTTAACGGCACAAACCTTAATCTCACGATAGAAACTACAATAGTCAAAAGCTAAAATAAACTACAAAAACACTACAAATCCCTAAAAATTAAAAAACCCATCACTCCACCCATCAAACTCCCACCGTCCATAAAAAACGGAACACCCCATATACACCTCAGAACGTCGCGCGACAGACAGCCCAAGCGAGAGGGGGAGACGGAAGGGGCAAGATTTCTCTCGCTCGGTATCGCTTACCCACGGCATCGGCGCGATTTCTTCTTCTTATATTATATTATAAAGTATCGGCTCACAGAGGGGGATATTGTGTTTCCACGCGTGCGCGCGCAACTATACGATTGACACTCGGCCAAGCGCGCGCGAGTCGAGATTTTTGCGCGCGCGCGTGCCCGATATATATATATATATATATGCGTTATGTATGCGGGCCGCTTATGTAGCTGAGGGAGCACTGGGAATTGCAAAAAATATCGAGGGAAGCGCGTTTCTTGTTTCTGACTGAAATTTTTCTGGAGGAACGGTTGCATGGCTGTGTATGGGTATTTAGGGCTTCTTGATGGGGATCGGGTGTTGGTTTAACGGATTTTCCTGGATTTAAGCGGTTTGTTTGATGGGTGGAATTTGTTGTTTGGGTATATGGGCGGTTGAGAGGTTGCTGGAGGGGTGATGGAGGGTGGGTAAGTAGTTATGGGTTGGAATGGGTAAGACCGTTTAATCGAATGAGTGTCATAATTTATTGGGTTTTTTAAGCTTCTTTAGAGAAATGAGTGCTATTCCATTGTATAATTTCTAGTAGAAAATTTACCATAATTCTGGGCAGAATTTTCGATCAACGCATGCCATATCGACACTTAGCTAAAACTCTATTCAAAGTATTTTTAAAATTTCTAGACAAGTATCATTTTAGCATGCGATAATCAAAAACTCTATTCAGGATATACTTAATTTTCTATACGCCGGATACTCCGTTACAATGACTATAGATTAAAATGGAAATTTTCAAATTATGGATTCTCCATTCACAAATTCAAAACACGCTTGTTACTCATCTCCCAAAACGCAAACCAAAAACCACCTTGGATCTCTTTAAACCAAAATCCAAACAAAACCGAAAACCACCCATTCACCGCGCTTCAAAAATAATTTCCAAAAGCCTGCGCTCATGATAACCTATTTTGCATCCCGAAACCACCTTCTTAGAAGCCTCCAAAACAGGACCACGCATCCGACTTCCTCTCTCCTTCAAAAAAACGAAACTCTGTCCGGTAAATAACAAATTTAGCCCATCCCTATTCATCCCTAGACACTACCAAAAGCCATCACGCGCCTTCAAAATTATCCCAAAAGCCTTGCGACAATTGTCTCTCTCCTCCAGCGCCCGAAGCGCGCGCACAAAAGCGATCCCTCTCTTCCGTTCTCCTAAGTCGCGCCCGAAAAATAAAATAAACCGATCCTCCCGTGTTCCTGCGAAACTGCCGTCCAGCCGCTATTATAGCCGACAGATGGCTCCTCTCCTGCTTGCGCTCCTTTGTTTTGGTTATTGTTGTTCCGGTAATTGCGCCAAATGTATATATGTAGAGGCTGGCGCGCGCGCGCGCGGACCGATTTTGGTAATCACTTGGACGCCTTCTTGGCTTCTTCCTTTTTTCCTCGCCTCGTTCTCCTCTCATATTGTGCCCCCTTCCCTCTGTCTTTTTCTCTCTTCTTCTTTCCTCTCTCGGCTGCAGGAGGCCGGTTTTCTGTGTATACACATGCTGGCGGAGGGCAACGCGTGCACCGGCTACCTTTCGCGCGGTGCCTTTGAGGAGATCGACCTATCTTGCTCTCGAGGAGACGGGCTTGGTGAAACGACCCCGACCTTCCGGCTTCGTGCGTGACTATTCGCGGCTGCGGATGCAAGTGTACTTATATAGGTGTATGAGGGTTTGCTGGTTTTTTTTTTGAGTTTTAGGAGTGTTGGGTGTGGTTTTTAATTTGGAGGCGAGAGGTTTGGATTTGATTCGATATTTGATTGGAAATTTTATAAATTATTTCAGCGATAAATTTAGGACTTATAATTAATCATAGATATATGTTTATAACATTAATTATTAAATTATTAAATTACTGGATTTAATGAAAAATTTTATTTTTCATATCACTGAGCCATAAATTTCTGTAATATAATATTATAATAATAAATTGTTTGATTTAACACTTTTTTCAGTTACTTATTTAAAAACTTTGACACAATATAATCTGCCTACAAAGTAACGTAAAGTACATCTTTATATAAAATTTTCCATTTTCCTGATTATAGAAATTTCACCGTTTCACATTAATAATAGCTATAAATATTTTAGCCATAATTTATCACTTTTTAAATCTTTACTACTTTATAAAAAGTACTGAAAGTGTTAAAGAATAGTTCAGCAAACTTCTATATAAATTGTCACAGCCACTTTTTATCAATGTGTTTTTAAACCGCCTCACTTCGACTAATTAAAACTAATAGAAACTCATTCATTTTTAAACTCGAGGAAACAGTCCGACACAACCACAACACCAACCGATCGCTAAAAACAATTCCCCGTAAATCCCGCCGTAAATCATCCACCTCTCAATGAACACATCCACCCCGCAAAACTTTACGAGCCTCTATTAATCAAGTCCACCCCAACCATCAACAGCCCGTCCAAATTAAACGAAACTCTACTTTCTACACGACTATGTTACACCTAGCCGAGCTCAACCCCCGCTCTGTAAACCCGCAACGTAAGACGGTTTCCGCGAAGCTCGAGCTCTTTACGCTGCTCTATGTTTGAACACGCGCGAGCTCCCGGCTGTATATGTAAGTATATACGTATAACTATATACAATATACTCGTACGAGAGAGCGGCGAGGGTCGCTTGTTCAGCGAGATCAAAGGGCTATATCGATTGAGATGCTCTTGGAGGAGGCATGATGCGCTCGTACATTTTTTACGCTACCAGAGATATTGTTGCGAGCGCAGCGGGGTTCGTGTCCGTTCTGCGCTTGTTTCGGAATCGTGTTTCTTTTGGATACTCGTTATGGGTTTAATTTGTTCGGGGTTTTTTTTTTGTAAGTTTGGATGGTTCGGGAAACGAGGGGAGGATGGGAGTTTGAGCTGATCGGGTGTTTTTCTTGTATTTTTGTGAAACATTGTTTTCTATTTTTTTTCTTTTTTTTGTGTTTGTAATTGATTTTACGAAAATTATGTAATTCTTAATACATATAGTAAGGTGAAATTATGAATTGTAATACTATATCTTAATAATTAATAAAAAGTGCAACAATTATGAAAACAACAACTTGAATCAATTCATTAATTTTGGTCATTAATTTCCACTTCACAAAAATCCCATAAAATTAGAACTATCACAGAATCACCTGCACTCATAATCTCCACCACTCATCAAAGAAAAACACCCTCAAACCAACTTAAAACAAAATCTCGGTCGACCAAGTATAAAACACACTATTTCACTTCCAAAAAAAACATCGCACCTCATTTTCACACGCGCCCCGAAAATCAACCTTACCCTCACACACACTCACAAAACCCGCTCATAACACTCCAGCTTCCGGACTCCTCCCAACACGTCATCGACAAAAGGCGCTTCTCGGCCGCCGGCGAAAGGACAATTTGAGCGCGAGCGATGCGCCAGCGACAAAAGGGTTACGCCGTCGCCGAGGCGAGCTGCCGAACCGCAAAACCGAGCGGCTGAATAATGAAGCTTCCCTCTACGCTGGGCCGAATATTCGTGAGCGCGTGAGAAAAACCGATCGATTGCGCACTTTCGCTTTCTTCCGCAAGCGTGATGTTTGCTTCGGCTCTGTGTGAGTGCATTTTTGGGAGCGAGGAGAGGTGATGAGGCTGCTTGTGTTGAGAAAGGATGCGGATGGTGATAATTATGATGATGAGGATGATGATGATGATTGTGAGAAAAAGCTGGGTGGGTCGGTTGGGTTGTCATCGATGACGGAGCGGTGATTGGTCGGGAAAGGAAGTTGGATGCGCGCTTCTGTTTGATGGGTGCTGATTGATTTTTGGGTTCAGAGTGTCAATATGGCTGTGTTAGTCAGCTTGCAGATTATTGAATTTTAGTCATTGATTAGTTGTTTTTGATATTATTTTTTTATAACGGTTAAGTATGTAGTAAAAACTATCAGTATGATCCTTTGTTTACTAAATTATCTTGCAAAATGAGTGTTTGAATAGAAATCTATAAATAACTTTTAAAAAGTTAATCGCTTTCATTAAATTGAACCACATTTTTATTTATATGTACGTTTTCTTGCTAAAAGTAGATATTTTATTAAAAAATAAGTAAACCTTTGTACGCTTAAAAATATTAACGAGTATTCCAAAGTTTCCGACAAAAATGAATAACCTCCTTCTTCAAAAACTACACCACTCTACATCAATCTCTCTCTCAACCTTAAAACAAAACACACAATCCTCTTAACCACTCGTAATTTTCATCACCCACACAGCCAACCGTCCCGTATAACAATCACCTCGTTCTCACCTCGGCAGCCTCGCTCAACCCAAAAAACTAATTCCAAAATAAGCAGCTCTCGCCTCTCGAAACTACCTCTCCGGCCGAATTTCCCCATTGCTCAAATCATACGCGTCTACGCGTTAATCAGCGCCGTTGCGCCAGCGGAGCGTCTACGCAGGATAATAAACGTCCCGCGGAGAAGAAAGAAGTGTACACTAGGCGGCCGCCGAACGGTATATGTATATATAACCGGCCGAGTGGGGGTGGTGCGCGCGAGCGCGTTTAATTTCAGCTATGGCTCTCTGACCGCAATCAGCAGTTAACACACTCGCGGTTCTTGCTTTTTCGCGCCGCGGTTAAAGTTCGTATAGTCGCCGAGGGGCTAGGAGTGTGGATATTCTTTTCTAAGCTTGGGCCTGGGAGGTTGGAGCTAGGTTTTGTGTCTTGGGAGTGTTTTTCAGGCTGGCTTTTGCCTGTGCGTGGGTATTTTTTTTTTTACAAAGAGTCGATGACTTTTGCGAATTTTTGATGTGTCGATGGACGAAGCGATGAAGGGTTACGTAGGTTGTGTTGGATATTATTTAGGATTTTAAGGTTTATTTATTTTTTATTTAATAAATTAAAGTATTGTAGAAAAGTCTTGAACATTTTTTATTGCAACAGCTGAATTCTCAGTAATAATAACTATTTTTCGTTAAAAAAAAATACTTCTTTTTAAAAGTTAGCATTTTTATTAAAACCTTCATAAATTTACTTTTCTTATCACCAACTTTACTACATTAAAGAAAAAACATTCCATAATCCCAATGTACACCTATTGTCAAATAACCCAGTCGATCACCGAAAACAGGTGACTTTATGCTATTCTCTTCATCGAACTCTCCCGCACAGACTCCAGCAATTAGGCAGCTCGACTCTCGCTCGCGGCTCTCCCACCTATATATATATATATATATATATATATATACCTCCGGCAGTAGTCCGTGAATGAGAGGACACCAAAAAAAAAGAGAGCGAAAGAGAGAAAGACGTTCATTCAGAGGGTCCTAGTTTCTTAACTCTCGTCCTTTCTCACGTGCGCTCTCGACTTTCCGGTCCAACTGCGCTCTCATTCTCTCTCTCTCTCTCTCTCCCAGCCAAAAGAAATCGCTTCCTCTCTCGATATTCCACTCTCCAGCTCCGTTATTTCAAAACTTACTGACGCGACGATTAAATTGTACCAAAGAGAGAGAGAGAGAGAGAGAGGAGGACGTCTTCCTGGAATACGCTTTGCCTCGCTCTATGGACTCGCGCACTCAAACGGCGCCCTTGAGGCCCTCGACTTTTGTTATCGAGCCGCGCGACTATATCATTTGTTCTGTGTTATACCGAGATGTTCGTGATTTTTTAGAATCGTTCTCCTTTGCTGTTTCTTTGGGGAATGAATGGAATGGATTTCTTTGATACGTTCTTGCTGGAGTCTATATAGTGATACTATAACCGATGTCTAATTATCTCGGCAGCACTGAATACAACGAGATAATGATACTATAAAACTCAATCGCTCTCGCCTATACTACGTCAATATCTCATGACTCACCAAACGCTTAATCTCTACCAATAAACCACTAATCCAAAGTTATTTCCGTAAGTCCACCTGCAATAATCCTCTCATAATCAAACAGAAAAGTAATTCCCAACACGACATACACACACTCTTATAATAAACCGTCTGCTACTACTGAATAACCATGGCCTCGCACGACACAGTCGTCAATGGACTTTCCGTCTTCCCGAGCCTCTCAATAAACTCGTCATCCTCGCGAGTATGCTAATTTCTGGCGAAATGCAACTCGCCGTTTTTCCTTCTCCGCTATTCCCAGTATTTTTATCGCGAGACTAAAAATACGCGATTCATTCCCCGCTGATACTCTGGTATTAGCTTTGATGCGAGCTGCGCTACGGCTCTAATAATAGTTTACGTTTTTTTTCTTTTTAATTGTGTGTCGATGGGATTTTAAATCGAGGCGGTTGGTAATGAGATGATTTATGAGTGTGTATAGCTGTCTGTAGTTTTCCTAGCTGGTGAACGGCAAACGGTGATTCTAATGTTTTAATATCATGCAGTTGACTAATTGTAATCGTTTGTATTCAGCGTGGGTGTAGCTCGTTGATTAATTTTCTTGGTAGGTGACGTATAAATTATGACAGTGACAATAAATTTTTATCAGCGGAGTTAAGTTGAACATACGTTCAATATCCATATATCAGATGATGTATATATTAAAAGTCAATTGTGATTGTTATAATTATTTTGCAATAAATAAATGATTCTAATTCATTATGAAGTTTATAAAATTATATAATAGATGTTTAAATGAGAGATCGATAATTTCCAATCAGATAAAATTACAGAGATGTGAATAATTACATAAGACACCGCAACAAGCCAATATATAAAATTATCTCGCACAAAAATAGAAATTTTTCCTCTCATCGTTCATTTAACCAAAGTCAATAATAGAAATGCTATTTTTTTAAAAAACCACATTTTTCGCTTTAAATGCAATGATTTTAAAGAGTCATAATAAACATATCACCTTAGATGTTTGACACGTGCAAGTGCGTTTAAAAGGTTTCTCGAATCGTAATGACTCTGCAGATTTTTTCCCTCATACGAACTAACAGCTTTTCAATTGACTCCTATGTTCTCACACTCTAAAGAAACAAACTTCAAACAAACTTCCACCTCATTCCAACACAAACATCATATCCCCACAACAACAAAAACAATTTCAAATTCCCAAACCATGGCCACATACAAATCACATCATTCTAAGCCCATTTCCACCGTCAAACCTTAGCCAAATCAGCAACAAGGCCGGCAAGTGCTTTGACACCGATCCACTAAATCCGCTTCCCCGAAAAACCGATGCATCACACACACACACATACTCCAGGCAACGGCGATTTATATTAAAATTCATCGTCCGAGCGTCCGGCGTGTCTCTCATCACGTAGCGTTGCGCGGCGCTAAAGTAAGTCTCGTTCCGATTCCGCCGGCGCGTACGGAGCGAGCTGACTCAGAGCGCCGGCTAATTAATAATCAGCGGTGCTCGCTGGCCTCTTACTCATCGCCGTGTGTGTATGTGTGTATTATAAGTCAGATTTTTCCCAGCGTTTATAGAGTTCCGGTCTCGTTTGCGTTTAAGAGGATTCGCGGGATCGAGCTGCTTCCTAAATTTTTCCGCGATGTCATTGTGCTTGGAGGAAAGGATTTCTGGTTTTCCAGGATGGTTTTTTTTTGCGTTGGGTTGGTGGTTGGGTTGGCGTTAGGTGTGGATTCCCAGGCTATTTTGGGATGGGTTAGGAGGTTTTGTATTGTGAGCTGATTTGGTAGTTTTGTTTGTTGGTTTTTTATGGTAATGAGGTTGAGGTTTGGTTGGATTTGTGTTGTATGTTTGTTTTGTGGTTTTATCTGATTGTAAAGGTGTCATGTAGTTATGTATGTTCGGTAATCAATGTTTTAATATACTTTTATAAGTATACCTTATTTTTATGTAATTTACCATTTTCCGATATAAAAATGAAATATAATAATTCAATATTGTATTGTATATCCAGGCTGCATCGATCAGAAAACTGTTTAAGCGTATTTTAATTTAATATTGTTAGTATTTGATTATTTAAAAATAAATTAAATTAAATAAATTAAGTTAAATAAAAAATAAAATGTATAAAAATTATAAATTATTCACTAAACAAAATAATATACTTATATCAAATACATAATTCTTTTACTATAGAAGCTCTAATCCGTTATTAATCTAAATCTATATTTAATTTAAAATAGTATAAGATGATTCACTCATTTCATGATGTTTCTAATGAAATATTTTTAAAGAAGGCTACTTAAGTATACTCATATTTCTAATCGATAGGTTTATCTGCAGAAGGTTATTTAAATATAATTAGATGTATCTAGCGATATGAAGACCTCATCTTTTGTAGTTTCAAAACATTCCACTTCCAGTTGTTATTGGGTATACATATCAATCATACAAAAAATACAATTGACTATTTTTCGTATAATATATAAATAAAAGTCCATTTAAAAAAGAAAAAATTCATTTCTGAAAATAAAACATTACATGGCTATACTCACTAAATTTTAAATAGTGGGAATCCCACTATTT
>UELX01003439.1:0-23342 GCA_900480035.1 Eupelmus urozonus | reverse complement strand
CGTCGGCCTCGACTTGCGATTCGGAGAATCGCAAGTCCATGCGACGGAGAAGAGGCGTTATCGCCAAGGCGATAACGTGTCTTTTCTGCGCTGCAGCACCTGCGGCTGCAGCGCAACGAACAATAGCCGCCGGACCGCTGTACTCCACACACCTCTCTCTCACTCTCCAACACAAGTAATAATACAATTGAATACTGTAAGGGACTTAAAGTGCATCAAGCGAACCCCGACCTGCACCCTATCCTTTTCGCCGTAACAATATCTATGAACTATAAGAAAAAGCGTTTCATCGCTTGCTAAGAACAACCAAGTAAAACAACCTTTCTTCGAGCCTTTGCCCAGGCCAAATATGTATTAATGCTTTGGAAGTAGAATTAGATTCTACCATGGAAGTCTTAGATGAAATCGCGTAATTATATGTCCAAAAAATATTGTGACCTACATGTTTGAATTCATGATGTTTTAAACCTGTCGATGATGGTAAACCATCCACTGAAACCTTGTCAAAATTCAATACTGAGTCATAAATTGACCTGTAAATCAACCATTGTATTAGTTTAAAATAAAAATCTGTATTATAAATATTAAATAATAATAATTTTCTCTATATTTAACACTCGAATAATATAATACTTTGAAATGTCCTTACTCAATAATGATGTCAAATCAATCGCAAAAGTCTCTTTCATGAAATACGTTTTCATTCATACAAATTTTTTGTCAATTCATTTCATTCATATCAATTTTCATTTTGTCACGACAACGCGGCGAGAAAAATGTTCAAATATCAAAAAATCATTTTATTCCGTCGGATCTTTCAAGACACGCGTCAGTCGTGCTCTTCTATAGTACAAGAATTTTCACCCGTCCCTCCCTCTTTTTGTCCTTCAGACGTTGGCGCAAAAATGTACATACACCGATAGCTCGCAAGTGAAAAGAAAAATGGCACTTGCGTACGTAAACGTACGGCGCGCATCACGAAAAATTCTATCGGCGAGTTCTCAATTTATCTTTCTCTTTCTGCTCCTCTTTCTTATTCCCGGGACTTTCGTTCCTTTACTGAGTCGACAACGTTTTCCAAGAGATCTCGATGTCTCTTTTTTCTCTTTCAAGCGAGTCCAATCGTTACGGCAGCCAAGTAACTGTCCATTGTAATCTTAGAGAGATTTCGGAAGCTGGGGAGTCAGCGAAAACTGTCGTTCGATGAATTTATGTTGGGATAATGCGGCTTGTGAAGATTCGAAGAAAGAATAAATTATTTCACATTAAATTTAGGGGATATGTATAAAAAATAGAAACAAAATTTTCGATACATGCATTAAAGTAAATACATTGCGCTTTTAACATTTGCATTTAATTTAATTTAATGCAAAATTACATTAAATTTAATGGAAATGTTAAAAATTTCATATAAACTTGCATTAACATTAATTTAAATGTGCATCAATAATAATTATAATAATTTTATTTGAACAATTTAACAGAGTATGGCTTGTACTGCTTTATATGTAAGTAATGGAAACCAATGGAAAAAGATGAATTCATTAAAAAACACTTTCATGTTTGAAGAATTAAACCATTTTTTCTGTAACCAATTTTGTCGGCATAAAACATGAACCACTAAATTATAGCTTATATGCTTAAATGTAGCGTCTTTCTCTCCCTCAACGAACATCCACACTTAACTCACCCAAACTCCAAGAATTACTAACTATACAGGCTTTATCCATAAATTTTTCCATAATGTCCACTCTCGGATTCACGTAATAGCACAAAAATGTTTGTTCAAACCATGTTTCTCTCTCTCTCTCGCTCTCTCTATTCCCTCAACCCTGCGCCACTGCTACGTGCGCATATCCGCGTCGTCCCGCCTCTCCCCTGGCTTTATCGTGAAAGCTTCGCACTCTGTTTGCAGAACAAACTTTGCCTCAGCGGCCCGCGCGCGCTATACATCCCCCATTCATCCCAGGGTTTTCCCTTTCCTTGCGCTTTGCGCTTTTCCTCTCGTTCGATGTATTAAAGCCCCCGCCGGGGTTAACGAATTTCTTTTTTTTCTCAACAGAGAGAGAGAGGGCCTTTATGAAGCTTTCGATTTTTTTTGTTTTATGAGCTCTTCGTTTTTATAGAAGAGAGTGCGGGCGAGAGAAGAGCAGGAGGATTTTTTTTTTGTTTTTTGGAAGCTCGAGTTTACGCGGGGTTTACATTAATAATGAAATTACTGAATTATGGATGATCAATTAGCGATTAAATATCCATTTTCTGCAATGTTAAAGTGGAATCGGTGCTCAGGTAAGCGTGAAAACAGGCTCATAATTATCAAAAATTTCTCATTATGCTGTTGAATCAATTTGTGATTACCCTTCATAAATTACTTATAATTATACTTTGTTTTTCATAAAATTTCTGCAGTTTAACGTGCATATAGTAATTATTAATTTTATCATTTTATAATATTTGTATGCATATTATAATATTATTAATTTTAAGTGCACTTAATTTGATTTTCAACATATCAAACTTTATATTCGTTATTCAATCAATATATATTCGTTTAAAAAAAATTTATCAGAACCATAATAATTAGAGGTCAATCCATCAAAAAAAATGTCAAATAAACTCCAATTCATCCGCATCGCCTTAATTTCATGCATTCCTCGCATCACCCACAAACGTCCGTCAATGTCTGACGTTCACATTCCCTCTTCCCCTTTACCCACCACAATTCGAACTTGGCCCCAGCGCATAAAAATTCAATAAACACGCTCTCGCGACCGAAATTCCCAAAATGATGAATTATCGATACACCGCGCTTATACCCCCCCATCGAAAAATGCCCACTTCAATCGCCTCACGCTCGAGCGCGGAGCATATCAAAACACAAGCCCCCAAAAAATCCGCAAAATGTACATAACGCGCTGGATCGCCGCTGGAAATCAAATTAACCACTACCCTAACCGAAAGAAAAAAAAACACGTGACGCCGCTAGAGTAAACCCTCGGTTGGATTGATGGCCGAGCTGCGAGGCGTGTCACGCGCAAGCTCCTTACCTCCTTTATTTTTTCCTCCTTCGCGCGCAATAACGAAAATGCCACTGGCTTCCCTTTCTCCCTTTTTTCTTCTCCAGCTCCCTCCCGCCTCTCTGCGGGGAGAAAGTTACGAGTTTACGCTTTGATTCGATTCGCCGGCATCCCGGCTTGGGATTTCCGAGCGACGACGATTTGCCGTCACACGCGCGGCGAGAGAAATTAAATTCGAGTCTTTGACGGAAGCGAAAGGCGGCGGACGCGCGAGCGAGCGAGCGAGATTGGCTTGCCGGGAATTCGTTAACGATCCGACGGAATTACACTTTCGTTCTCGCTTGTGTTCGTCGGGGCCGGGCGCGTGCAAGCCCCTTTTCAGCGAATTGCGCGCTGACGCCTCTGTAAAGTCGCCGATAAGACGAGTGGTTATTCGGTCCGATCGTTCCTGGACGGAGTTATTGGATGGTTGAAGGGCTGAATGCGGGATGGGGTTTTTTTGGGGGGGTTGAGTGGTGGGAGGGTCGGTGATGTTCTTTGTGGGTTTTAGATTGGATGTCGAGTGTTTGAATGAGCGATTTTGCTGGAGAGCGGTTTTGGTGTGTGTTAACTATTTTGTAAATCGGTGTATAGGTGTTTGCGGCAGTGTAATGGAAATAGCGTGTAATCTTAGAATGTTTTTCTACCAGAATAAGATATGTTTAGGGATCTCACTATTCATACTTTCACAAATAAAATAATAAATTTATTAAAATTTGAAAAATTTCATTTTTTTAGGCTGATTTACATCATCTCGATCAATGTTTCCCACATATTTCACATATCGTGCAGGTTTGGACGAAGAATGGTATGTATGATTTACGTTAAAAGTATTAATTACTATATATTTCAAATATAATTTGAATGAATTTGATTAATGATAGCTCGAAAATGACAGTTTCGTAAAACCAACGTTATTTCGTATATCACAGGTCAAACATCAGAATTATAATCAATTCTAATTATAATCAATCATATGTGCATACAAAGATTTTTTAAATTAGAATTTCAATTATAAGTAATGCTTAAGCAAGTAGTTTTTATATCGCAAACCTTTGATCAATTTTCAGTTCGGTGGAATAAATTAGATTAATTTTATTTATTCAAAGAAATAAAAATATCCCGTCACTGTTATAAAAAAAATAACATTTCCTTACATTTTTTGATTTTTGAAACTTTTGATATATATACCAAAACTGCAATCTAAAAAATTGAGTACCTATATCTAATAAAGCAACAAAAACAACAGGGATATCAAAAAGTGAATTATCTACGAATCAACCAAACATCTTTCCAATATACTTAAAAAGCCAAACTCCGACTCGCAAGCAACGATCAAATCCCCTACCACCCTCCAATCCACGATTGACGTAGCAGGCTTACACGAAATTCCATCGTATCGCACTCACGGCTTTGTAGACATAAGTGGTAAGTAATAACCGTAATGGGGATTAGGAACTTTCCGAAAGAGCGAACGAGAGAGCGAGCACTAGACAGAGACGCGGAGAGAAAGTGAAGGGGTGGCTCTCGACTTTTACCGATAAAATTACTCCGCATCCTCAACCTACATACTCCCTTCCCAGCCCCAAACTAGAAGCGCGCCTATACACGCAAGTCAGGCGAAAGAACCCTTTTAGAAACAATGCAAAAGCGTCGTTCGCAAGAACATCAGCGCATTAATATTTGAGCGTCGAAGGGACCTAGCGCACGCTCGCAGCCCAGACAATGTAATAAGCCGATTCTTCGACGTTTATCTGCTCGCGTGCAGCTGAGGGACGTAATTAAGAAAAATCATATGGTATCTAATGGATATTGGCCGCCGCCGAAGATTTTTGCATGATAATAGCCCGCCGGAACAAGCGAGTGGTAAACGAACCTCGAGCCAAGTTTACGTATAGGCGAGCAAATAGTGTGCTTTAGTCGTAGGTATAGAAACAATATGCGCACTCGCGCGTCGCGTTCGAACGGTGATGAGTAACGCCGCGCATCGATCGTTTTGGCTCTTGATTAACGCGCATTGAAGGCGCGCATTGCCATTAATTCTTATCAGTTTTGGCGCGCAGTGGAAAAAATCGGTTTTCTGTCACAGCGAGCACAGCGGGATACTGCCGTCATTTTCAGCCAATAATGGCAAGCGTGAAAGGGGAGGGTCACGGCTTGCATCGAACGAGCTAAAAGCTCCGATGCTATCTGAAATACAAAAAATGAGCTCTGTCGTTGAACTCGAGGCATTTGACAATGGAAAATATTGGCTCGCTCGACTATAGCATGAGCGAATTGTCAATGTGCGAATTCACGATGGAAAACGCGAGCTTTGAGCTTTTTGCCTTGCGAATCTTTATGTATAAATTCAGCCGGGGCTATTCAGGTTAAATACCTACGAAAGCGCGCGATGAAAAATAGCGCAAAGCCTAATCCAAGCCATATTTACCGAGCACTTTTATCTGTGCACGCCTTTAATCAAACACCGTTCATCACGGATAACAATTACACCCGAGCTTACGTAATTGCCCACTAATTTTTACCACCACCCAGCGGAGAGAACAAAAAAAGAAAGCTGCTTCAGAAACCAGCTCAAAGCCACCTTCGCTTTTAATCCCCCCCGATATATATTAGACCTCTCCTCTTCCCTCTCGCTTCAAAGCCGTTTAATTATTAGCTCGACTGTACGGCCGAGATAGAGCCGAGGCGTGCGAGGGGGGCTGTTTGCACCCTCGGCGCTGGCGCGTTAACGCGATACCCTCTCTCTCTCTCTCTCTGTCTCCTTTATGCCGCGGATGCAAACTCGCTGCTCTGCGTCTGTCCGCCGTCGTCTCTGACGTCCCGCCTCTAACAGACACTGGTTATACAGAGTCGCCCGCGGTGTTGTTGCGCGCCTCTCTCGCTCCATTGTCATTGTTATATACGCGCCAGAAGCGTACAACTTCTCACCTGCAAGCTCGCTCTCTCGCTGTGCTTTATCTTTGCTCTAGAGTGAATGGCTTTTTATTTGGGCGGCGCTGTTTGTTTGCAGGTTGTTTGGTGGGCCGGCTTTTTATGAAGCTCGTTTGGGAGCTTTCGCGCTGTTTAATTCGGAGAGTTGAATGGCCGGGCTGGCGGTATTGTTACGGAGGTGTTCCGTATCGGTTTTGTGTATTTAATTAACGCGCGCGGGAGAGCGGTGGGACGAAAGTTTGCCGCTGAACGTTTCGATGTTTTGTTGCCGGAGATGTTTGAGCTGCGCTTGCGGCTTGCTGCGAAAGTCTCGGGATGATATAATTTAACTCGGCACAATGGAGCTTGATTGCAATTAGTACTGTTGTGTTTTGTGATTATGGATTTTTTTGGATTGTATTGAGGTGTATTTTGAATGTGTTGAATTTTGAAAAAAGAGTATTTGTTGATTTGGGCTTAAAGCTTTTTGTTCGGTTTCAAGTTCAAGACAAAAATTAAAATAATGGAATACACTGTAAAAGCCATGTCGCCATTTACTTTCATAGTAGAATGTTCTATCTTGCTATATTGGAATTTTTATTATTATAGAATTTTTTTATGTACCATATTTTTTGTCGTACTAAAATTGATGCACTTAGAGAATGAAATTTTTCGTACATATCCCTGTTCAGAAATTTTTACTCCACCAGAGGAGGATTTTTCGAATTTCCACTTATAAAGGGGTAAAATACGAAATGTAGAGTTTTTCGTTTTATTGCTGCAGCTTCTAGCACAGTAAGATTATAGAGTAATTTTTGTCTAATAGTGATAAAAAAGAGGTTCCATAAAAAGTAATTTTTACATTTTCCGAATTTTTTCCCCGGAAAAGGTAAAATGCAGCAAAATAAACTTTTTTGTTTTTGGTTATAATTTTTTTTTTAACAGAATGAAATTTTGGAGTAATTTTTACGTAGCAGTGATGATAAAAAGATTCCTTAAAAAAATCAACGAAATAATAAATACACTTTTTTATGTTTCAAAATTACATTGCGTAGAAAAATTAATATAAAACAAAAGAACGTAAGTACCTTATGAACCCTTTAGTGCTGAAATTTCGAAATATCATCCCGCAGAGGATTTTCTAAAAGTATGCATCAAAAAATTTAAGTCAATAAAGTGTATTAGATTGACTGGATGTTAATAAGTGAATCAGTCAGTCACTGCAACACCTTTTATGTATGAATTTTGTAGTAATACTGGCTGCACTGATCAAATTTTATTATTCAATCATAATATAAATCTTCTTTTCTGCAAATCAATCCCGCTTTTCCAAGAAACTTTAATAATATATAAAAACTTCAATTTTACTAATATCCTGCTCAACCAATTTTAGATTTACCAACAATTTTTCACACAAGCATCAACCGAACCTGCAAGCCCAACACAAACATCAATTTACCTTCCAACCGCTCCAGCCCACCTGTTTATTTACAAAACACATCCTCCCACCTCCCACCTCCTCCTCTTCTCTTCCATCAAACGAATAATCAATGAATCGTCTCCTCCTCTACCCTATCACCTCATTCACGCAAGTTTGCGTACACGCCGTATCCTTGGGAGCATGAACCTGCGCGTCTGTCGTCTCTCGACGGGAAGCACACTCGCAGTACAATAACGTCGCAGCCCGCGCCTATCCGCTCCAGCAAGCATACAGGGAGGGAGAGAGTCGGCGCCCGTTTCGGACGGATAAACGCCGTTTGCTGGGCTGCTGCGCATTGTTGTCCGTGGACACCTGCGCACTACCGCTCTGCGACTGAATTTCGCTCTGAACGCGCTCTTCCGTGCTGGTATGAATGGGAGGGGGGATTCGGATGTTGATGGGGCTGACTTGTTTTAATTGAATGAGGTTGATGGTTTTTTTGGGGGCTGCGTTGCTTTTTTGGGATTGGTTTTGAGAGTGGAGTTTTTTATTGTTGGGATTTTTGTATGTGTGTAAGTTAGTAGTGGGTTATTTTAATATCACAGTGAGATAAAGAAGTTTCAGATTAAACATATTACGACTGTATTGTAATGTGTTTGATGGCATTTAATGTTTGTAATGCTAATTGGTTCTATTTGTATTTGCGTTTGTGAAGCTGTTTTGAATTAATTCAAAAATCGAAATAGGAGAATACATTTATTAAAAATATTTTTCTTTCAACATTCTTTTTGACGTTAAACAAATTAACTCCATACCGTTCAAAACCTATCCTAAAATTTCACTTCTAAATCCACCTAATAGACGCGTGAAACTCTCGTCTCACAGTCACGGGATGACAACGTAGAATTGTTTTTCTGCGTCGCAGAGAGAGCGACAGTGGTTTGCCCGTCGCTATGCACGCAGTAGGACGAGGGATTTGAAGAAACTCATTGTCGCGACGCGGCCCCCTTTTTTTACTCGCACGGTGTACTTTAATGGCGTGCGCCGCACGGCTAGTCGGGTTTAATTACACGGGTTTCTTTTGGGCAATTTCGCGTATATACTGAAGTGCGCGCCGCCGGACCTTGAATTTTGTGAGTCGTTTCGCGCAGTGTGTTGCTCGTCATTTTAGTCGTTTCACCGGTGCGAAAATCGCTTGAAGAAATTTCAGTTTTATAGCGGTTAATTTTTGGGGTAACAGTTGTAAATGTTAATCATCCTTTATTGGGTGGAACGTTTTAATTAACTGGCACAATATTTAAAAGTAATGCTTTTTAAAAAAGTAAAATTTAGAAACTTCTGTTTAATTCTATCCAGTTAATTGTTCTGATAAAACAAATTTTTAAAGTAATTAATTAAAATCTATTACTAAAGACATCTAATTTTTTACAACTAATGACAATCGAACAAAAGCTCACTGTTGAGTAGTTTAGTATTTTACGTTCAATTAACATACAACAAATTTGCATTGGTAACTAATTACTCCTAAATCATGTCACCTATCTCCAACAAAACAGATCCCGCCGTACACTAATCCACTTACCTTTAAAAGAAAAAAACGAACAATCACGCCTTCCTCTTTCGGGTTTCGCCGAAAGCCGGCGAAAAAATTCATTATACCATCTAGCCGGCCTCTCTTTAATCTCCGAAACATCGCTCGCCGCCGGATAATGGATACGTGATACGGCACAATTAGAGCCGCCTCGAGCGCTAACGGCGTATGTACACAGACGCGACCAGAATCGTCTCCGTCGCTCTCTTTTTTTTTTATTCCCGAACGCGCAGCCGACGCGTCTCATTTCCCATTCCAGGCGCTGTTCGTCGCTATGTCGTTAGTCCCGGGAGTGTAGGAACATGAACGAATGCAGCGGCTAATTGGCAGCCGCTGATGGCTGTCTTACCCTGGGTGTCGATGGCTGCCGAAGTGCTCTGACATGGGGATTTGTTGGGATTGGTGATTATGATGCTTAGGTACATGGGGGTTTTTGCAAGTTCGTTAGGCTTTTGGATGATTTATTTAAGTTTGTTGTTGTGGTTGCTATTTATATACCCTTATGGACTTATGCTGATAGTGTTGAACGAAGGAGATAGTCGATGTTTCATAATTCAAGATTTCAAATTATTTTCAAAAATTTTAAAAGAATTATTTTATCATTTGTTTATAGAATTTAATGATACATAAGTCTAACAAAAGTACAACGATATCACTACCATGAACACAGACCGTCAACAAATTTTTACGCAACAAAATATTTTTATTTATTTATTTTTTGTTTTATTTATTATTATTATTATTATTATTATATATTAAAATAAAAATATTTAGAATTAATAAAATTTTCTTTTAATACTAATCCTATAAAATACCAATTACGTGGAAATACAGTTATTTCAGATTAAATTCTCTTATTCTAAAAAAAAAACTTTGATGCAATTACATCGAAATATTTTGCTTCAATAAATATACTTTAATTCTTTAAGTTAAAATTTAATTTTTTATACTGTATTTATCCATGTAATACATATTTGTATCAAATATTTGTACATTTTTGACACTAATGACGTAATTATGCAACTGTTTAATCCTCCTATTAACAGAATGAACTCCATAATGAACTACATAATACAATTATCATTTTAAAGCTTCGAAGAGCCGCAAAAGTCAAAATTTTAGAAGTCTTAAATATTATAATGTAATTTTATTATAAAAGACTAATAATATAGAAATGAGCTGTACTAATGTTTCACAAATACTTAATAAAAAAGTTTATTCCAACATTTAAAATAAAATAATTTTTAATCTACTTTTTTCATTATGTACTTAATTTTAACTTTAATCCCTTTTTTAAATTTATAATCGCATGCAAAGACTCCTATCTGTAATAATAATTATAAAACAATTTATTGTTTAATTGTAATTTATTTTATTTACATTTATACATTATAGTAATCTAATTGATTCTTGAAGACTCTTATAATTACATTACAAGGTCATTTTCTTCCATACAGGTGAATTCTCACAATACAGTTCAGTTTTGACTACTGAAAGAAATGTGAAAAAACATTTCAAAATTAATATCTTCTTTTTGCTCGGTATTGTTATATCAAAACTTCTTTGTTTACTTATTTGAAGGCTAAATTCAGGATAAATCATGCGAAGCCAAATTTTACCCAAAACGTCGCTGGCGTCATAATGAAACGTAGGATCTCGCATATCAGGATAACAGAACATTAGCCATCTGCAGTAATTCAATTTGCATATTGCTTGATCCTTACCGTATCTGATCCAGGTATCTTCTGAAGGCTTAAATTTGAAGTTGTTTACTAACTTTAGAAAAATTTTTGAACAATCCTGCATTAGATGTTTTACATTTTCTGGTGCTTTTCTGAATCTGTAATGAAGTAAATTATTCATGGCTTCCGTTATAGATGGTTTTTCAAATGGTGGATGTCCTAAAAATTGTTCGCCCGGCACATTTTCTGACGATGATATTACACTCTTCCTCAGTGATCTAAAAAGTATACACGTTATTCTATCAATCTCTGGATCGTGGTCGGCGTGCACTTCAACAAAAATATCAGTTTTGCTGATAGTTAATTTTAATTCGCTGTAGTCCGATAAAACCGTCGATATATGATGTTCTATACCATGTTTACAGTTTTGACATGATTTCTGGAATGCTCCAAGATGGTCTTCTTCACTTTTTAGCAAAAATGTAGGTCTATCAGATCGCCAACTATTACACGTACATCCTTCGATTTCACAAACTCCATAGTTACCCAATTTTAATAATATCTTCATGTGCTGTATAGTAAGTCTCAAAACTTTAGGTTTTTGAAAAATGGCGTTGATATTTGATTTTTTAACACTGTCGTCAAGTGTATGTTGTGATAAGTTTTTAGCGAAAGACAATTTCGATTCAGATGAGACGATTTCTATTTGCGACATTTTTATTATTACGATTGAATTATCTGTATTCAACTGGTACAACTTTTAAGTTTCTAATTTTCGACTTATATAGAGATGTAGAAAAGATGAACTAGCTATTGATACCAGAAGAATAATGACAATTTTAAATAAATTCTTTTCCTTTTATATTCAAAGTTGCCATTTGATATGATTCATACTTTCCAGTTAGGTAGTATTAATTTATATTAGAGGGATTAACGATTGTCTATAAGTTCGGCAAATTTTACTCGGAAATTAATATTAACGGATTAAGAGTAAACATAAAACCTTCCTTCTTGGAAAATTTAAAATAGAGACAAGCGAGATTTATTTTAAAAATATTTATATGTTGTATTAATTTTATGCAATCAAATCTAAATTTTTTAATATATGTTTAAAATTTATTTTCGAAAAGTTTGTTCCGTAGTGCTACTTTTTGATGAAAAATATTTCACTAAAATGCTTATAACAAATAATATTTTTTTTAAATTAGTGTTTTAAACCTTCAATGAAAAAAACATAAATAGAAGTTTTATAGTAAAAAAATTGATATTTTTTATCAATATAACTTAAAATTTATATTGTATGTTAAAAATACACTGTTAAAAAATTGCTTAAATATTCAGTTACTTTCTTGAAGTTTTGTCCAATTAGGTAACTAAATATTCAAGTGATTTTTAACAGTATACGGAAACAGATCAACAAGAAAAAAATGAATTTTTTTAACATACTTGAGTTCAAGATCAAACTATAAGCGGTTCCAGAAATACTTTATCCGTCCCTGTACATATTAGAAAATATAAATACAAATATCTATATACGAAAATTAAACTAAATAATATTAGTTAACAATTAACATTGCTTGATCATTAGATAGAAAGGCACATGCGTCACATTTTGGGCCAAAGAATAGTTTTACAAAGTTTTATCGAAATCTATGACCAGCAGATTTGGTTTCATAGGATAGAAGATAATAGGATAGATACCCTTTTTAAAAGGAAAAATACTCTAAAAAAATAATATAAATTTTATTGAAGCGACAAAAAGCTAGAGGCCGTAAAAAATAACTTATTAAATTACATTTTAGTAAAAATCTTAGTATCTTTTCAATGATGTATTGCTACGATTATATTTATATAAAATATTGCTGTACAATGATGTCAAAAAATGTATCAACTTCTATCACTCGAATTAATAAAACATTTTCTAGGTCTTTGAAATCCTAGACGATCCCTTACTGCATAAAGCTCCGAAGCAGTTATATTGAATCTCGAGGACCGAAGAAGAAAGTAATTGAGTCGATAAGTCTTTGATCTAAGATAAAAAGTGTGCTAGCAAAGGGGACGTTTTTCTTTCAATAAAGGCCCGAGCAAAGAAGCTAGAACAGAGTAGTAAAATATTTTGCTCCAATTCGTACTCCTTTATCAACAAAATTCAAACATCCTAACCACCACAAAGCTACAAAATATAAAACCAAAAATTATAAGAGCTCAGAAACAAAGCGATCTCAACCGGATCACTCGGAACAAAACTAATTACAAACCGTTTATATTTACCCTCCCCGGAGGACGGCGAAAGAACAAACTCCCATTTCCCGAGCGTCTTACGGCCGCTCGGAAGAATCGATCCCGCGCGCACCCTCGAGAGAAAACAGAAAAAAAGAAAGCCGCCCTATCTATCCCTCTCGCTCTCCTGGTATAAATCGTGCCGGCTAATCGTTTCGCTCGGACGGGCGCGATGCATCGAGCAGTGCAGGGATTAAGAGATCGCCATCCGCGCGCGAGGCAATGTATATAAATACGTCGACGGGGCCGGACGTGTAATAGCGCCTGCCGAGCGCTCCCAGCGGACCTCGTCATCCGTTACGTGATTTCCTCCCCCGCCTCTCCTGCTGCTTTCTCGGGAGCCCCGGAAGCTGTGTTTTCGCATTACGCGACGCGAAGAAATGTGCGATTTGGAGAGGAGAGGAGCTGGAGAAGGATGAATGAGGTGATTTTATTAAGGGGATGGTAAGGCGATTTTTCTTTGTAGTTCGTAACGGTTTTTGTAGCAAGATTTTCTGGGGTCATCTTTTTTGTTTTGGAAATTGGAAGCGATATTGCTTGATGAGATTTAAAAAAGAATTAGTGCAATTAGTCTTGGGTGATTAAACAGCATCGTAAAATGTGCTTAAAAAGTGATAAAAGTTTTAAAATACTTCTTCATCGATCAAATTCAACTACGTTAAGGATTACACAGCCGAAGACACAGATCCGAACGTTTGTCGCTCGAGACGCGAAGATTCGGATTCAAATATTTTAAGTCCCGAGCCCGGACTATCAGTCTCGTGGTTAACGATGCGTAAAAAAGGGAAGGAATGCTTCTTCCGTGCGGAATATCGGGGATCAATTCTATTTAAAAGCGAATGAAATTTCGCGACTCAAATGCGTGAAGCCGAGCTTTCAGCCGAAGTAGATTTACAGATCAACGTATTACACAGTAATAAATCAATTTTGCGAGACTTAAAAAAAAGAGGGTAAGACCGTACCGATCCAAAATTAATGCTTAATTAAACACGATTTAAATATCCTTGATACTTAGCTCCATAATACAGCTCAGGTGAAAATCATGCAGCTTTTCCAACCGGATCCGAAAACGGCTCTCTCAGCAAACCCACCATACCCCGGAGAAATCAAAAAGCTCAGCGAATTCATCCTCGATTTTACTTATCCACCTCCCGCTCATTCGACATTCAAACCTCAATACTCGCACGCTCGCAAAACTTCGACTTCGCTCTCTCTCTCTCTCTCTCGGCCGTCTGGCAGCTCACCCGCAGCACTTCATTTACACGCTCCCCCGAGTTTCACGGATCGAACACCAGCGAGCGCGAGAATAAGAGAGGGACGTTCGTCAAATACAGTTTAACGGGGCGCTTATCGTTTCTGCATTCGTAACCGAGTATAACAGTTCCACGCTCGCGAAGCCCAGCTCCCTATCCCAAGAAGGACTTACCGAGCGCAGGGCAATTTTCGGCTATATAATTCGGATGTGGGGCTGTGCGATCGTCATAGCAACCTCTGTAGCAGCTTCCCCCCTGCTTCTCGCGTTTCCCGCGCGCGCGCTGATCTTCGTCCTCCAGCGATCAAGCGAGCCTCGATCAAGCGATATTCTCTCTGTATCCCGAGCGTCGGTGTGTATACGCGGAGGCGGCTGTGCGTGTCTCTTGCAGTCGAGCTCTCGCTTTGATTATAGCGCCGAGCGGTTGAGTGTCTGCGGCTAGCTGCTGTTACATGTTTGCGCGGAGATTCGCGCGCACCTGGTTTATGCAGGGTGAGCTGGAGTGGAAAACGATTTTGACGTTGGTTTTGGTCGTTCATCGATTTTCGATCAGATGTGTTTTTGGAATGTTTGTTGCGTGATAAAGTTTTTGGGTTTGTTGGTGAAATTTTAATGATGAATTGAACGTTGAATGGTAGCTTTGAAATACTAGGACGGGATGAAAGATAACGCGTTCGTAATTTCGAGCTGCGTAGATATTTATGAGCTCATTTCGCTTGCAGTTGTAATGAAGTGTGGCGGAGGCGCAAATTGTCAGCTCCAAGCAATGCCGGATGAGCGAGAGAGAAAGAATAGGGGAATCGCAGAGATAATGAGTAAATTCTGACGCGGACCAATAAAGCCGAATCGAGTGGAAATTATGGAGGCAGGGCGTAATAGGCGCGTTCGCTGTCTCGTTTGTAAATCACGGCGAATTATCTTTGGCGTTATTTCGTTTTTTCTTTATCTTTTTGCGCGCGGAGGGAATTTTCTGATAAGAATTATCGTGGCCGTTGCGGTAAACGTGAAATATTCTGACGTTAGGGGAAATGTTACCTTGATTAATGGTAAAAATTATTGCGGGAAGGAATTTTAAAAATTATAACGTTCATTTTTATTATTATATAATTGTAATTTTTATGCCTACATTAGGACCTCCTATGTTCACTGTAACTGTCAACGTAATTTTTCTGAAAATTCTCTTCATGTAAGGATAGTATGTTAAATTAATTAAAATTAATGAACTACTATACCTAGACCTGCAGAGTATCAGGCAGAATACAATTTAGATTACTCACCTGAAACATAAAAAGAAAAAACATTTATTTCAAGCTGAATTATTAGTTAAACGTGAAAAAATATAGGTATTAAAATTATAGTAAACTATTTTATCAGTGTTATTTTTTTACAATCGTATACAAATGTCTAATAACTGCATTTACTCCCTTCTTCTAAGCACCTATAACATATACGCCTACATCTATAATTCCAGCCATCCCTAAGATTTAATTTTGCCTCATCCACGCCCAGCCCAGAATTAACGAACCGCCGAATTAACGTCGCCTACCTCTCCAGCCTCGATCTACGCTCTCGCCCAGAGTAAATCCGGACTCCGGTCCAATAAAGCCAAATCGAGTAGAAATTATGTAGGCAAAGTGTAATAGCCGCGCTTATCATCCGCGCGTTTGTAAATCGTGTCCCCGACGACGAATTATCCGTCCCTCTCTCTGTCTCCGTCGCGACGTATTACGCACACGCAGACGCACACACGCCTATATATGCGTCCTCCCGGATTTCCATTAGCGCCCGTAATTGAAACTGCGGCGCGAGCAAATGAGTTTGATGTTCGCGCGCGTACACACAAGCAGCGTGTGTATAAATGCGCGTCAAAATGACGACGACGACGGAGCTTCCTTCAATCGCGTCATTTTCCCGTCCCCAGCTTTATTACGCGCGCGCTCCACTGTACTTTGAGATTTTCCTCTTATGGCGCTCTGGAAAAAAATAGAGCCGAGCGCTTTTTTGCTCTCGAACGCGGGAAAATCAATTTGCGAGTGGAGGCGGGAGTGTGTAGGCTGCGGCGGAATGCCGTTGTTGCCGGGACGGAAAGGGACAGGAGCTGAAGGGCTCTTAGAGGGTTGATACCCGCGCTGTTGAGGAAGTGAAAATTAATAACGTCGCGCTGCTGGGCGGGTGGGTTTGATGTTAGAGATGGGTTTTATGGGTTAGTTTACGCGTGTAGGGATTGTTTTTGTTGAGCTTTGATGGTTGCGCTCGTTGATGAATAATTGAAAATTTAATAAGAACATCATGCGTGTCATGTGCAGTTAACCGGAATATATTTTTAATCAATGTAAAGAAAAAATTTTACTTCACGATATTTCATAACTCAGCTTGAGTGAAATTATGAAAACTTTACCTTACTAAATTTTTTATTTAATTTTAAAAACATTAATATACATTTACATTAATTTAAATGTAAATGTACATGAATCTTTAAATATTTGTATAAAATTTAGTGTATCTTACATTGCATTTAAAGCATTAATTTTCTTAAATTTACATATAGAAAATTTTTTTTCCAAAACACGTGCATTAATTTTAATGTCAACCCAACCCTATATTTACAAAAAACTCCACTTACAGAAGACCGCGATACACAATCGCAAAACTCTCGCAAATCGTCAAAGTGACGCGCAAAACCATTGATGCTCCGTCAAGAGCGTCCTACAAAAAAAAAAAGGAAAACTCAGCCCAGACTTTTCCCCGCTAACAAAGCTCAACTCTCGAGCGTTCAAACGAACACGAATTCCGAATCGACGGTCTCGAAAGTTAGCTCTCTCCAGCGCGCAACGCTCGCGCAGGCAGCCGCAGAAGTGCGCCAGATATACTCCCGTAGCCGCGGTATTTTGTACGGGTTTTGCGCGGCGCACGGCTGCGCGTAAATGAGAGGAGAGTGGTATAAATTAGAGGCGAGTCGCGCGCCGGCGCGCTTAATTATGAGACCGATAAATTCATCCTGTGCGACGAGACAGATGCGCGAGCGCCGATCTCGCCTTTCGTGTGGTGAGTATGGGGATGAGGGCATTTCTTTTGAATTGGAGTAGAGAGTTGGTTTTGAGTAGAGCTTTGATTTTTTTGTGTTTTATGAGATTTGGTGATGCGGCGAGGTTTGAAGTTACTGGGGGTTTGATTAGCGGCGGGATTGAACAAGTAAAAAAATCCGTTTTGTGGGGTTGTATGGATGTGACTGGGCAGGTGGTGACTTTGATCTTTTTAAAAACCACTAGTTATTCGAAAAGGTAATGACTTATTGAAGTTACTTTGGTAACGTTGCCATAGTGATACTTTAAAGTTGTTGTGACTGTATTAAAAAGGCGTCGTTTGGATTTCAAAGCATACAGTCCATTCGAACCTTTTTTAGTTTCATTGATGTCGAAGAAATATCAAAAGTTCGCAATTAAAATTATAGCATGAATGAGAAAATATTTGTGGGAAAAGTTTCTTTTACAAATATTTAAATATTGCTCTTAATGCATTCCTCGTGTAATTATCGCTGATTTTTAGTATATGTTATTTTATATAATATTAACTGTTTCAATTAACTACATATTCCTTGTTAATCTTTTGAAGTTTCTGTAAAATTCTTAAGACAAGAACCAAAATCTCAGCGTTGTACTTCACTACACTTGATGTGTAAGTTACAAAGACTTCAAAAGAAAATTCATAGTGTTTATAATCGTAAATTTATCTTGGCTTTAAAACTTTAATTAAAAAAAATTAAAGTTTTTATTTATAATTTAATTTGATTTTTAATCATTTTTATAATTATATTATGTACAATTGAAAAAATATATTAACAAAAATAAATATTAAACAGTAGTTTTCAAATACTTTTTAGAATAGAAATCACTGTTTGTATTTGCAAAGTGGGAAAATTCCTGATTTTATGTAGTTAACCGTAGTTTGTTTACCGCTCGCAGTACTTTTTGGTTGTTGCTCCATTCAAGTTGGGCAAGCGCATAACGAACTTTCAATACGCGAGTTTATCGCATCGATTTCGAACCTGCCGAGTAAAATTTTCGCGGCAAAGTTTACTTTGCAGTTAGCTTGATTATGAAACAGAGTTGATTCATCGGATCCAATGCTAACGAAAATTAGAGTAAATTTTATTAAAATGTTTGAATCTACTAAAAACTTTCTTGAAAATTAATGACGAAAATTCTCGTGAAACTCCATTAGCGTAACTCATCTTTGACATTTTTCCCATCATCAGCTACTGCGGAATTATTAGCTCCAGAATTTTATCTGAGGCATAGATGCTGTAAGCACAATACGTCGTCTCGGAATTCAAACTTTTCAGGCAGGAAAAATCGTTCGCTGGCGTAAGGGTGTCTGTAAGTGCTTCTCGTGAAAACAAGAATCCCGAATTATTTTTCGAGCATCCGCGATTTTTCTTCCCGCTTCTCCTGGCGCATTTTTCTTATCTCTGCCACTCTCTTCTCTTCATATTCTTTTTGTTCCTCAGCCGAGTAAATGTATTTAATAAATTACACATCAAATTTTTTTCGTACGGTATGTAATATTCGTTAAAGAATGAAGTTAAAAATTTAAATATGCGCTATAAAAAACATGCCTGAAAAATTTCAACATTTTCTCTTTATTAATGTTCACCTGTCAACATTTTTCACCAAGAACGGCTTATTAAAATTCACTGTTATGCAAAAACGTAAGTACTACACTGTCACTGATACGCAAAAATGAAATATAACCTCTCCACTCACAATTCATAAACAAACTCACTCCAAAACTTTAAAAACTATACCTAAAACCACCCAAACAAAACCACTTTCTTCCCAACAAAACTAGCCAACCCAAAAAATGTCCCTCGCGCCTCGCATCCACCACTCTCCAGTCCACTTCCGCACTGCACCAACAGCCTACACCAACCCATCTCTCTCTCCCTCTCTCTTGTTCTCCTTCACGGCTCCTGGGGATCGAATACACAGCCGGCCGGCTGCACTCGTTTTCCAAAGGCGTATATAACGAGCCGGTGTCTGGGCCTCGACGGCTTCAAGGTCCGCCCGAGTTGGCGAACTATCGTCGAAGCCATCGCCTGCGACAAATTCCCTCATCTAACTTTTCGCGAGAAGATGAGACGATCGCTCAACGCTATATAGCGCTGGAGAGAGAAAAAGAGAGAGGCGGCCGAGCTCTCCTGGGCCGCCGGCTGAATTAACGATAGCAATCGACTGCTCCTTTTTTTTACTCGCGCAGCTTCCGTTCTCCTTTTTTTTTTTCTGCAAGCTTTTCAAGGACGTGCCATTTTTTCAGACGGCTCGTTTGCCTACCGAAGATTTTTCCGACAAATTTTAGTATGTATGAAAAAGATTCGTCGGCGCCGGGCATTATTATCCTTACGTCCCGGAAGTTTATAACTTCGATTCCAGCGCCTCGTAAAAAGCCAGCACTTTAATCCAAACTGCGATAAGAAGCAGAAGTCCCCGTAACTAGGCAACAAAATTCCGAAAAGTATAAACTTATGCACTCGCTCTCCGCCCCGGAACTTGGACTAAAACGATCTCTGCGAGCGCTCCGCGCGGAATATTCCGCGAGTTCCAGCTACTCCCTCGCAACTGATGCAAAGTCGCATTCGGCGAAACATCTCCTGCGCGCGGCAATCATATTCTCAGGCGCGCACGTGTGAACGTCGAATTACGCATACAGTTTCGGCCCACCCTACTTCGCTGCTCTTCGGCCGCGTATACTTTACCATAATAAGGCTGAATTATACGGTATGCTTGAAATTTCCTGCAATCGGGTCTGGAAGGAGGAGCTCGATCTTGTCGCGCGGAAAAGTATATCTTTCGGGCGAAGTTTTGCGCGCTGGTGAGACTGCATCGTGTAATGGAACGTCCGGCGAGCTTTTCTAATAAAGTGGAATTACCATATTACGTATAGATGAGGTATTGAGCGCTGAATGGGTTGAGGGACGGGTTCCGTGAATTTTGCGATGGCTCGAGGGGGTGCGGATTGGTATAATTTTAGGCTCGAGTGCTGGTACGCGCTCGTTGGGGCATGAGTAATTCGCAAACGTGAATTATCGTTTTCTATTTGCAGTAAAATTGTGTAAACTAATGGGCGCCGGTGTAATTTTGTTGGAATATGGTTTATGTAAATTTATAATGAGCTGCCTTTCGGTGTTTGGATACTGCTGGCCGCGCGCTGCAGGTTAACAATAACATTAATTTTAATGATCTACTTGTGATGTTTCTGAGTTTATTAAATCTTTGATATGAAATAACTTTATTTGAATTTTTCTTTTTTATATATTATCATTATCATCTTTAAAAACATATTTCTCTGCTCAACTAAACATATAATTTGTATATATTAGAATCATAATTATCACTAAAAATTTAAAATATTCAATTTAATAGATCATATATAATATGTAGACGTACTTATATAGTATTAAGTAGTTGCATACGTTTAGTTTGAAATAACAATGCAAAATTTATTAAAGAATAATATTTCCACAAACCGACATAAAATACAAATATCTCAACTTTATAATCTGAAGAGAACGCAGTCATGAACAAGAAGTAATTATCCGACCGTCAATAAATAATTCTCAACTTTCTTCCTTTTCCATTTACTTTTCCTCAACAAAATTACACGATACTACAGCTTACCGTATCAACTTATAAAAAAAAGTTACCTGTGTCATTACATAGATAATTCATGTCGAAATACAATACCTGGCTGAGGGCCTCGAGTCAGCTTTCCATCTGCACTTCTTGCAAGCCCTTAATTTACGATGAATTTATCGATCCCCTGTACATAGAATGAGTTTCCCTTATGCTAGTTACAGCTAATCGATTACAAAGTGAAATTCATGGAAAATATTATCTTTTACAAAACATCGATAACGCAAATTTATTTAAATAAATCATAAAAAAAGCTCGATCCAACTCTCCCTTAATAAACAAACCAAAACTCACCACTACTTCACTCGATCACCACATCACAATTCCCACTCCCACCCCTAACAAAGAAAAATCATCCCCAACACTCGCCTCGGAAACAGCCAATTTGTTAAAGACCCAGCGCTCGCGCGCAGCGTCTCTCATTATCGCGCCTCGCGCCTCGAGCTTTCGGACTTTCGCGGATATTTCACGCGACGGCGAAATTACTCGGCTGGGCGGGCGCTCTCGGCTTTCGCGCCGATTATGCCGTATAATCCGGTGTGTTTGTCAGGGGCACGCGCGGTGTCGAGTGTCGCCGCCGCCGCCGCTGGTGCGGGGGGGTAGGCAGCTCGAGTGTCGCGCGATACTTCCCAGCCCGTTATCCGAAACACACGGCGAGGCTGAGCGCAGGCCTCTCCCCCAGGAGCTGGATAGTCCGAGAATCTCGGCTCGTACGTGCCCCCACAAGCTTTCTCTCTCGAAATGTTTGGCAAGTTAATACGCTGTAATGCCGTCTGCGAGCTTGCAAGCTCTGGATGTAGGAGTACTTTAATTAAGCCGCGAGTGTGTGTGTGCTGCTGGCTCGGTTCTCTGTCTCTCCGGGCGGATGTGCAGTCGAGCGTATTTGCATTTTGATTTGATGTTTTATGATATGGCCCGAGGGCGGGTCCATGAGAGAGTTTCGCGGTAGTTGCGGAGCTTTTTTTTTAAGGAGGCTGGGCAAAGTTGGAAGGTTATGGGGATGTGAGAGAGGGTAGTTTTGGGATTGTCGTTGGTTAATTCGGCAAACACGAGTGGGAAAATAGAATTATACCTATCCATATGTGAAGTTACTTGTTTGTTTATGGGAATTATTAAAGCAAGCTCGTAAAAACTGTTTTGTTATACCGTTAAAATCAAAATCTATATCCAAAATTATTAAACTCTCATCTAATTCCATAAGCCGGACGATAGATTATAATAATAACCCGAATCCAAGCATCATCAACACCTCCGAGCTCATAAAAGCCAAAGCCAGCGCGCGGCGTTCCGTCCACTTCATCAGCTATAACGCATCGTCGAACAACGGCGATAATTACTATATATCCACGTCTTCTCCCGTATCGCGCCGCCGAATTATATCGCTTGTGCACGAGCTCTCCGGCAATTAACCGCGCTCTCGCGATCGACGCCGTTAATTCTCGCAAAATTAATGCCCGCCCGCTGCGAGCGCGCTCCTCGTTATTTCCGAGTGGACGCGCACTTAATGACACAGCGCCGCGGCGAGCCTGTCTACATAATTCGCTAGGACGCGCGGAGTCGAATTAATGACGGCAAACATAAAGACAGGCCGGACGGGTGGCCGGGAAGCAGAGCTGGATTGGTTGGATGGACGCGGCTGGGTTGATGGATTTTTATGGATTTGGCGGATGGATAGTGCGGGAGGTAGATCATAACTTTTGTTGAATTTAATTGATGTAATGTGTGATTCATATTTTGCGAATTAATGTATAATTACATTGTATGTATTGAGATTATATGTATTATATGAAAAGATAATCTTTTGCGTGAAAAATTAAAAGTATTTGTTCCTACGTTAACAATAACAACTACTATTCACCCGGTAATTTGCACATAAAACGGAATATTACTCCCGCAAAAATGAAGCAAAAATATAAAGCTACTTTATTCCCGACTCACCTATAAAGGTCACTTTATTCACCTAAAAAGCGGGTCAAAAATAGCATTTTATTCCCTCTAGTGCTCTATTCCCTCTTTGCGGGAATAAAATACTTTATTCCTTACCATGGAAATGATGTTTTGTAAGATCAAGTATCATTTCTACACGAAAAAAGGTTAAAAACTACTTTTTTTACTACTACTTTGTTTGCTCGGGCAGCAATACCACCTTATGGAATAATCTACGACTTTATTCCTTTGTTGCATAACATACTATTATTATTCCCTGCTAGGAAAATAAGAAAATAATTGTACATCATGCACCATGGCAATAAAGTCACAGATTATTCCCGCAGATGGGTTTACTTATCAGATGGGGTGTTATCATATGTAAAAGGTTTTTCTTAATATTTACCAAAAAAAAACTTTTACTAAACCAGTAAAATAAAAAAATACATTCAAAATACAAAATAGTACATTATGCACCAAGGGAGTAAAGTCGTATATTATTCCCGAGGGTGTTTTGCTGCCCGAGCGAAGCG